>NDGN011447555.1:0-10179 GCA_002564285.1 Tympanoctomys barrerae
GATTGAACTCAGGCCCTTACACTTGCCAGAGAAGTGCTTATTCCACTGAGCCATCTCCCCGGCATAATCCTGGGTCTTTGACCCTTTGGAATTGATTTGCATGGGGTGAAAGATAAGGCTCTAGTTTCAGTCTTTTCAACTGGATATCCAGTGTTTCCTGCACCATTTGTTATTTTTGGCTCCTTTGTCTAGCATCAGATGGTTGTGGCTGTGTGGATTTGTTTCTGTGTACCCTGTTCTGTTCCATTGGTCTGTGTGTCTATTCTTTGTGCCAGTGCCACAGTGGTTTCGTTATTATGGCTTTGCAGTATTTGAAATCAGGCATTACGATGCCTCCAGCCTTGCTCATTTGGCTTAGAATTGTTTCAATGCTTTTGTGTTTGCGTGTGAATTTTAAGATTTTCCTTTTAGTTCTATAAAAAAATGCCAATAGGTATTTTGATGAGTCTATCAATCTCAGGATTTTATTTCTGCCAAACTAGTCAGGCCCCTCTCTTATGTCAATCCCAACGAATCTTTTTCCTGTTTGCGTAAGTTGTTTCCATGTTAAATAAACCTTTAAAAAATAGAAGACAGGACTGATTAACCCTCCTACACATGAATGATTTCCCACTGTGAATTCTAGGCTCTTGTGGCTGCCTACTCACTCCCCCTTTCTAACTCAACTTTAACAACTTGTCTTTTCATTGGAAAACTCTAAGGCCATCTAGCCTAAATCAGTCTCCTCTCTTCTGTCTTCTCCTGTTCTGACTTCTCTGTAGGCTTCTATCCAAGCTGGATCTGCCCAGTCAGAATCTTGGAGATGGGTGCCCGGAACGCTGCTTCCCAACATGTTAGCAGAGAGCCCTTTGTGCCTCGAAGGCCAGAACCCCGAGCTACTCTGTTGCAGCCACCACTAAATGGATTCTGGGGGGCCTGCTTCCGCTCCTTCAGCCCCTGTCCTCGTCATCTCACTTTGAGTTTTGTGATCTGGCCTGTGGCTGAGAGAGTGGATCTTCAACTCTTCAGCCTTTTGTCTTCATTCACTAAGTCCTCACCTGCCCATTCCCTCCTGTTCTTGCTCCCCTTCTGCCCACTTTCTGATAGTCACATAGGGCTTCTGTTGTCTGCAGTGAATTATTTATTGATTCATTGATTCAGCATCTCTTTTCAGAATGACTATTATGATCCCATCTGTGCTCAGCTGCCTCCTGTCTTTCTGATTCCCAGAATCATGTTTCCGTGATTCTCAGACAGATTTCTGTATTTTCTGAGATTGTCAGTAATGCTCTACATCTTGCCAGGGACCTGGGTTCTAAGTGTATATAAGTATAGAAAAAGCCACAAAACTATATGATATTTATTCCCTCTTTTTAAAAACCCACAAAATATTATAAGAAATGTATTGAACACTAGTCACAAGGTCTGTCTGTTTCTTTCTCTATCTCTCTCTGTTTCTCTGTCTTTCTATCTGCCTCTTTTTCCGACTCTGGCTCTCTCTCTCTCTCTCTCTCTCTCTCTCTGTCTCTCTCTGTCTGTCTTTCTCTCTCTCCAATGGTGTGTTTGTATAGCACTGAATTGACCTGTTTTTTCTAACTTAGGCAAAGGCATAAACATTTTGAGAATAATGGAGTGAGTGAGGTTTATCACTGTTTGAAATGGGAATTGTAGATATAAAAAATAAAGGCAGGAATAAGTCTTGGCTGTTCGATTAGAGTCAGAGGTGTTGGTAAAATCTCATGGTTTGTTGTTATTTAGGTAGAAAATATAACTATGTGTATGTGTGTTTCCCCTTCCCTTGGTTCTACTACTTGGAAGGCCTACAAACTATAATGGTAGTGCACGAGCTTGTTGTCATACCTTGGTTTTTAAAAGTCGTTTTCCATTAAGAAAGAAGCATGGACTGAATATTTAGCAAGGATAGAAATCACATAAAACCATTAGCCTGATCCTGTTAAATCTGCTGTGATTTTATGATCTTTTTCTGTTTCTCCTTTTACAATCATTTCTGAAGAATTTAACTACACTCACTTTTTCCTTTAAACTGTTCACTAACACCATGATGGGGCAAGAGCACAGTGTCTCTGGTGAGCATGGCTCCAGCAAGTGGGATATGCTGATGTGTAGCAGTAGCTTGGGTCTCAAAACTTCATTCCCATTTACCTTTCACAGTGTCCACTTGCAACATGACTCGTAGTTGATGTTTTCTGAAATTTGGTGATATTTCCATTCCATATGGATAAAGACAAACAGTAGTTAAATCCTCTGTTGTCTGTTCCAGCAACTTTTCCCTGCACACCAATTTGGTGCCAATGCCCAATCTGAAGGTCTTTTCAGAGTCCACAGCCCTGTTGCCTAACACACACAGCGGCGTGTGAGGGGCCGTTTCCATGGAGCAGGGGTGGAGCTGTACACTGAGATGAGGCTGTGTTCAGCTAAACTCATTTCAGAAGACCCAACTCTGAGTGTCACTCTGTGATTAAATAGCCATAAAGAAGCCTGGGTATGTGAGGGTGGACGCATTATACAGCCTTTTAGGTTCAGAAGCCTCAGATATTTAAGACGGATGCAAAGATGAGTAAGCAAGAGCACAATGCTTGGAAGACATGGACACGGATTCAAGTTCCAGCTGTACCACCTTAGTAAGTTTAAGGTGCCTTTGAGGGCTGGAGAGATGGCTTAATGGAATAAGCGCTTTCCTGGCAAGCACAAGGGCATGAGTTCAATCCCTGGTTCTGCTGAAAGAAAAATAAAAACATGCCTTTGAGTCTGTTTTCTCACAAAATAGGAATCACATTAATTCCTGCATGTAGGATTATATTGTTGTGCGAATTAAGGAATTTAAATACAACTGAAATCCTTAGCATAGTGCTAGTTGAAGAATGTTGAGTAACTCTTAAATATTATAGCTATAAATATCCATGTGAGTGCATTAAGTACACATATATTTAAATAATTTTAGGGACTCCTCTTGCTATATGAGTTGCTATGTAACTGTGAAAATTATCAAAACACTTTTCTGACTTTTTTTTTTTTTTACCAGAATGACAGCCTACTGGGTAACATTTTTATGCCTCTTCCTTGGGCTTAGCATACGGGTCAAGTTATTGGTTGCATAAGCCAATGTTTTTCTTTTGACAGTTAGAAGATACTTGACATTATACATGGATTGTGTGTACATGACGGGCCTTGCGACCAGACACTAGAGCCAGTGTAGAGCTAGCCCCTTCAGCCCTGTTGAGCCACTGATGATCTGTTTACTTCTTCTCTTAAACACCTAAGTAATTACCATGGCAACGTTGTCACTCATTGAGGATGTAAATAACACATGCATCCCTGCAAATCTACTTCATAATAGCTTTTGCTCCGCTACTGTGGCCCTCCCACTCTGGATCAGTACTCATTTTATCTTGTTTTGTTGTTGCTGTTGATTTTTCCTCCTTTAGTTTCATTTGCATTTTCTTTGTCAGGACATAGGGCCCATAGAAAGCAAATAGAGACTTTATGATGATTTGATTCCCTTGGTGGTGTTACCATTTTTTATTTGAAGAAATTCAGGTTCCACAGAGGGCTTATTGTACTATAACCTAGTCAAACAAAAGGATAGCCACCCTAAAACAAAGCAAGCCCATCCTAACAGCTTCACCCTCCAAAAGCCCAGATCCATGAATGCCCCATACCATTGCCTGCCATGTTGTTCTGCAGTTACATGAGCCTTGTTTTCTCTGCTAACTGAGCACAATTCCTTCCCTGCTTGCATCACAGGAGTGATGTAAGGTCACTTATTCAGAGGAAGAATGAACGGTGCTATCAAGATATGAGTGTCATTATGTGTCATGGCTTATATTTAGATGTCCCCCCAAAGCCTCACATGGTTATAGATGGGGCTTTTTCCGAGGTGACTGGATCTAGAATGTGTACCATTGGAATAGATTTACAGTGCAATGCTAGGCTCAAGGGCATAAGGATTAAGGGTATGAGTGCTATGCAATGTAAGTAGTCTGATAAAATAAAGAGGCAGAAAAATGATTTTAGGGTCTCTTGTTGCTTTTGCTACCTTGTGGGTGCCACAGATGGTTGCCAGCCTGCCTTAGAACCAGCCAGTTATGGACTGAAACTTCTACCAACTGTGAGCTAAATAAACCTTTATCTTCTTAACTTATGAGTATTGGATATTTTGTTTCATCAGTGAGACAGAGAGAGAATTTGGTACCAGAAGCAGGGTCATTGTTGTGATGTACCTGACCATGTCGTTTAGGAGCCTTTGAGCTGGCTAAAGAGTTAGGAAAGTTCAGAGGTGCTGTCTGAAAATGTAGAGCTGAATGTTTCAGGTGTTACTTGATGGGAGATTGTCAGACCTCAGAAGACCAGAATGCTGACAGAAATTATGCTAGTAAGGCCAGGCGCAGAAGTTTTCTATGGGAAAGAAGGACTGAATTTGGCTGTTAGACTCCAGGTGAGGTATGTTATTCCTTGGCAGAAAGTTCACCTGCATTCTGCCCATGTCCAGAGGTTTTGCCTGAGACTGAGATTAAGGACAGTGGGCTAATTAATCTTGCAAAAGAAATTTTAAGACAGTCTAATGTTGAGGTAGTGTCATGGCTACTATTGGGGGATTTTAGCCAGATTTATATTGAGAATCAAGAGCAAAGAGCCCACCAGAATGTTTTAAAACCTTGTGAGTTTGGCCAGAAAGGAAGCTCCAATAAAGCTGTAACTGCAAAGATAGAGCAAAGGAGATCTTGATTGCTGAGATGAAATAGAATAGAAAAACTCACAGGAAGCACAGTACCCCACCCTTTGTAGCCTCCAAACTGCAAAAGGGAAGACTGCTTTGACAAGTGAGCCCCAGAACAGCATGTTCCAGAATGGTGGCAGCCTCGGAAATTTGTTTCTTGGGATTTGGTTCATAGATACTTGACCTACACAGTCAAGAGAGAAGGAAGCCTGGTCACTGCTCCAGATGCTGATGCCCTCCGCTGGCTTTAGGTGAATGCAGAATACGAGAGTTGTAGTCAGGAAAGCTTCCATCTAGATTTCAGAAGAAGACCTGGGAAGCCAGGAAGTGCGCCCCTGAGAGGGCAGTTTGTGAAGCTGTGAGTGTGAAGCTGAAGGTGCAGTAGAGATTCCAGAAGTTTGAAGAAGCTGGGAACATGGATTGTCTGAGAAAAACTGCAAGAAGGGAGCAGAGCTAACCCAAAAGAGAAGCCGTGGGAACTACAACCACCACAACGTCATAGGGGTAGGGCCACCAAAGCCCCTTGGAGCTCACATCTTGGGACAGGTTACCTCAGATGCTACACATGGAACTGAAAGACTTAATGTTTCTCTGCTGGATTTTGGACTTGCTTTGGTCTCATTCCAATGTATCCTCCTGTTTGTAACTCGAATGGAAATATCTATCTTGTGTCGTTGAATGTTGGAAGTGTTTAACTTTCTATTTATTTGTACAGGGGCTCACAGCTAAGAGTTTGCCTTAAATCTCATAGGAGACTTTGTTCTTGGACTTTTCAACAGCACTGAAACTGTTAGGACTTTGGCAACTCTTGGAGATGGACTAAATGCTTTTTTTCCATGAAGGGATATGCATGCATCTTTGGAGGTAGAATGTTATGCCTTGTGCCTACATGACCTTCCAAAGCCTCATGCCATCATAGGTGGGTTTTTTTCAGAGGTGGCTAGAGCTAGAGTGAGTGGCCTTGGAATGCTAGGCTGAAGAGCACTAGGATTAATGATGTATGTACTACCTGCCCTAAGAAGTCTGGATAAATCAAAAAGAGGAGAAAGGTCCCTTGTTGCTTTAGCTGCCTTGTGGGTGCTATGGACTGTTCTCCTCTTCAGTGGCCCTCTGCCATGCCACCCTGCCTTGTACCAGCCTAGGTTTTCTTTTGTTGGATCAAATTAAATCAGGGACTTAGAATTCAGAGACCATAGTGGATCTCACAAGAAGCCAGAGGCCCACGGTGGTTTGCTAGGTTTGCAGCCTGAAGGCTTTTCAGAGACCCAGAGTGCAGTGAGCCAAGTCTTGGCTGGCTCTGCTGTGTCTACCGTTCACAGTCTGTTTCACAAGAGCCCGTGTGTGTGTGTGTGTGTGTGTGTGTGTGTGCGTGCATGTGCCCAGCACTAGAGCTTGGGAGAGAAAATCGAGGCACAGAAGCAGATTCTGAATATTCAGTGCTTTTTTGGGTAGGTATGCCAAAGGAAGTTGTGAACTAAAAGCACACTACACAGAAAGAAGTGAGAGGAGGCCATGGTGGGCAGAGGGCAGATTTTAGAAAGCCTGTGCATGGTTATATTTTGCTTGCTGTTAGAGACCTAAATCAGCTCTACTCTAGGATGCAAGTGCTGGTGCTACGGAAGCCACTTGGTACGGCCTGGGTACACACCACGGTTCTCCGCCCCAGCCACAGGCTCTCCCAGCCAGGTATTTGCAGGGTGTTGGGCAGGTTTCTTACTTGCTTGGAGTTCTGCAACTATCCTCCAGTTGCTGACTGCTGGTCAGGCTACAGAGAGGAAGAAGACGGGATGGCCCAGTGCAGCGTCCTGCCCATCACATGGGGTGCAGAGTGGTGTCTCTTGAAGGAAACAGGTTATTTCCTCCGGGTGCTTTTAAGAATGATCACAGTGCGATACTTCTGGCTCCCATTTACGTCAGCAAGTCAGCCTCAGAGCCAGATGCTAAGACTCCAGCTGTGAATACTGAGTAACCCTGAGTAAGCACTTATGTGGCCCTAGTGACTGTTGTTAAGTACATTTCATTTATTTTCTGTAATCTATAAAATTGTACTGTAAAAAAAAATGTACTGAGCATATCCTATTTTGCATACGAGGAAACAGATTAGCAATTTACAGGTTTGTCCCAAGTCACAACACTAGCAAAAACTGTATGAAATAGTGTTTTGGAGAAGCAAAAACACTTATTGGCAGTTTCATGTGGTTCAATCTGGCCACTTGTCAGAGAGTCTTTGCCTGCTAACTATTTTTGGATACTAATATAAAACTCTACAACTGGGCTAACTTTTGATGGGATTTCACCAGATGAAAAAAAAATTGCCTTTTTTCAAAATATTTCTTCACTGTCTCTCCGCAAAGTAGTATAGTTCTTCCCCTTGGTTAAAAACATGAAATGCAAAATAATGAAGTTTCCAGTGTCCTTGCCACACAATGCTGTTCATCTGTCCAGATTCCTGAGCTTCTGTGCAGCTTATTCTGACAACTTGAGCATTTTCAAGCATGGTAGGCTGTGATGCTTGCGTGGAGCCTTCTGAGGCAGATTCCCCAAGGGCTCAGCCAGGCCCCAAAGGATCTGTGGCATAACTGAACTGCATGCTGGTGATGTCCAGCCCTCACTCATTTGTCACTAGGCAGCAACACTCTGAGTAGACATCTCACCGATGGAGGAGTGTTCTCATGCTTTTCAGAAAAGTTGTTGTCAAAGCAAAATGGTGCACTGTAAAATGGTTTATTTATTTAGGTTTTTTTTTTTTTTTTTTTTAGCATCTTTAAAATGAATGAAATAGAATGAAGCAGAGCTCTTCTGCCTTAGTGGCATTCACAGGTAGATTTCAGACCATCAGGGTTGGTTGAGCCCCTGCTGTGGGAACAGCTCAGTGTGTGGCGCTTTGTAGGACATATGGGAAAATGATACATGTTTAACTCTGCCCTCTTACTGCCTCAGTATCCCTGTTTGTGAAGTTACTAAAGGTGGCTCTACTTCCAAGTAATTTCATTTATACAGTGGTAGATTCTTCCAGAAAAATATGGGTGTCCACTTAAATTGGTAATAAATCAAATTGTTCAGTAACAGAACCCAGCTCGCTCACTGTGTGTGTGTACTGTTCGTGTGGTTTGCTTACCACACAGTTGTATCTTGCTTCCAGGTACTGTTCTAACAGTCCTGTTGTTCCCTAATAGTCCTATTGCCTACATACTGTACCCACTGTACAGATGAGGAAACGGAGCCGGAAGGCTGTGTCACAGCCCGTGGCTACAGGACTGACAGCAGGTGGCGGAGCCAGGGTGGAACACTGCTGGTCTTCTTCCTTCTCTTTGGCCACATGCTCCCCAGTGCTGCAGACCTTTGGTCCTGGGCACTGGCAGGCGTTGATTCCGCTAGGAAGGCAGCCTCTGTTAAAAGTTCTCTTTTGTGTGTCCCAAAGTTAAGATGTTTTAGAGTTTCTAGGGGAAATCAGTGCTGCTGCATTAAATGGCATTTCAACTGTTTTGTACTGGAATTCAAAGATAAAGGCTTTTCCAGGAGACCTGCTTGTAAGCTCTGGAACAGCCACCAGCTTTAATTTTCACACTCTTGTGCATGTGCGTGCATGTGTGTACACACACACACACATGCACACACACACATGCCTGCACCTTGAGTGCACAGGCAAAGCCCTGCCAGCCCTGAGTTCCTCTTGTCAAGAGGAGAAGCTAGAAGAGCTGCAGACCTTCGGGCTTTGGACCCCACTCCGTATCAGGAGCCCACGTTCCCTCTTCCTTCGCGCTCACTCTCCCACACTCCGCGCTGCTGACCAGGCTCCGAAGGACCCAGTAAGGTTCACAACACCATCTCTTGTCGCCCCTCCGCTCCATCAAAACAAACTGGCAAACAAGCGGACAAGCAAACCTCTGCTCATGACTTCAGCAAGCCTCAGTTGCCCGTTCTCCAAGTGATGCTAACTCACATAGGAATCGTATACTTTGCAAGGGCCTTGAAACAGCTTTCTGCAGGAAGCCCTTCCCTTTCTGACTCTTCCTTCCTCTCCCGTTTCCTACCCTCCCAGTGTGTCTGTTTGTGTGTGTAAAATGTGTGTGTGTGTGTGTGTGTGTCACACATCTTCTGGAGAAAGACCATGTTAGGGCCTGTTACTGGTATATTTCCTTGATGGCTATTTTTGTCATCATTTTCCTTTCTTTTTTTTAACCTTCCACAGATACGCATCTGCCCTGCAATAGCGTTTAATGAAGAGGTCTTTGACATAAATCTCTGAAAACAAAAGCTACTTTATATGTCATGTGCATGGCGAGCAGCCAGGCGGGCTCGTCTGTGAAATGCGTAATTAGAAACCAGGGCGCTGTGTTTGTGCATGTGCCGGGAACGGGGAGGTAGCAGCGGTGTTAATAAAATCCTGATTTTCAGTTCCTTCCTCTCTGATCAGAATAAGAATTAGGTTATGTGGAAACTAAATGACAAGAGCAACGCAGGGAAGAAAAATGCCTTATTTTTATTACTGTAATATCCTTCCGATATTATTTTTCATTCCCAAGCACAGTGCTAGAAAGGTTTAGGAATAACTGTATACAGAAAGAAAGCAGAATTATGTGAGACAAATAAATATTTACTTTTCACAGGCTAAAAATCAAAACCTTCCATATTTCTGTTTTATATGAATTTCATCTAAAATATTTAATTAAAATCAGAACATATGTATTCAAGATACAGAATATAATAATTTGATACATGTATACATTAAATAATTATTACCACAATCAAATTAATTAACACGCCCATCACCACTCTTGGTTACCATTGTAACAGAGGCAGTGAGGACCCTTGGGGTCCAGGGTTGTGAAAATCGACTTTCAGGTAAACAGTAGTGTTACTAACAATGCTCCCCGTGCTGCGCAGGAGACAGCTGCCCAGCACTGGGCTTGTCTTCCAGCTGAGAGCTTGCCGCTTGGCCAGCGTCTCCCAGCTCTAGCCTGCCTCATTCATGCGCTGGCAGCTACCTTTCTGCGTTCTGCCTGGATGAGTACAGCTATTTCTCCATATGAGTGAAATGTTGCCGTGTTTGGCTTTCTGTATCTGGCTCATTTCACTGAGCATAATGTTGCTCGGGTTCATTGATGTTAGCCACGGATAGCAGGGTCTGGACTTCCTTCTTTTGTGGATAAAGAATATTAGGTATTATATAAATTCCGTATGATTTGTGTGCACACACACACAACCTCGGTTATTCATCCATTGATTACATGCAGGTTGTTCATAAAGCCTGGATACTGTGAATCATAAGGTGCTTCTTTTTTAAATTTTTTGAGGAATACCTATACTGTGTTCTATAGCATTCATGTCAATTTACAGGTCTACCAATAGTGAACAAGGCTTCACTTTCCCTACACCATCATCAGTGCTGATTTTATGCCTGCCTGCTGCCTGCTGCCTGCTGCCTGCTGCCTGCTGCCTGCTGCCTGCTGCCTGCTGCC
>NDGN011447561.1:0-12480 GCA_002564285.1 Tympanoctomys barrerae
TAGGCAGGGGATTGAATCTCCAATTCCTGTGTCTGCTTAAGCAGGTGCTTTAATCCACTGAGCTCTCTAGCCGGCCCCAAAATGTGTGCTTTTCATCTCTACAACATAATATTTTTGTACATTAATTTGCATGCATTCATGTAATATTAGTGTTTGCCTATGATAAGCAACTCTGATTTAGTTGGCTACACTGTAAGATTTTTCATTTTTCCAAAAGTATTTTCTTTGTGGACAGAATCTAGTGTCTTCTAGCCAAGCTTTTACTCTGGGAGCAATTTGACTGAGTCATAGCTGAATTCCTTTAGCCCCAGCATCCCCAGGGTGCAGCGGAGGACTGCAGAATGGCAGGGTTTAAGGGATGTAAGCTATTGTGTGGAAAATAAGATAGAGAACACAGAGGCAGTGAAAATTTGTCTTGCAGGGAATCTTTTAGTTTCTTTTTTGCTTTTCTCCTGAGGAGGATGTCCTCAGCTCACATTTAGCGTAGTGTATGTACCTCTGAGGAGGATTTGTTACATAATCTACTCTCTTTGAGTGTTGTTCCTTCTCTCCTTCAACAATCTTGACACCCCTTATCCCCCACCCTGAGAAGCACCAGACAGAGGAGACCTACCGTATCTCACGTTAAAATAACAATATGCCTTTACTTTATGGAATATTTGCATGTCACATACATGGTACAGCTTTTTCTAACTACAACAACTATGAATCTGGACATGAAGAGCTTGATCTGGTTACAGGGAAAGACCTGAGACTTAGATAAAAATGTGGCATGCAAGCCTGACTGAAGCACAGCCTCGGTCTATTATCCCCGGCAAATGCTTTAGGGTGTTCTCAACCTGAATCCTTTGCTAGGGTACAGTCTGTGTTTACTATTCAGATTTTATCAAAAGTCCAGCTAAGAGAGATCATTCTTAAAGACAATAACATATAGCATATTAAATGTTTACTCCTGAGCTCTTAGATTTATTGTTGGCTTACATCCAACAACTGGCAGACTACGTTTTAGACAGTTTACCAAATTGCCTTAATGTAATTATATTTTAGTATCTTATCTTCATAATCTAAGATGTCAAACTTGGATTCATGCCCCAGCTGTCAGCTGTTGCCTGTGTGATATTGGAAGAGCTACTAGCCACTTTAAATTTTGGTTGTCTTTAATAAGAAAACTATGATAATAAGTACTTGATAGGATTTTCATAAAACTCTAATGATATCACCTATATAAAGAAAACGAAGGTCCTTCCATCTTAAAAATTATTTGTAGCTTAAAAACAAAAAGCCATATGAAACTCTTCATGTATTTGCAGTAAAATCTGTTATAAAATCTGTTGCCAAGGTCATTGCCAATTTCCAATGTCTGATATAAAAAAAATTCCATTTAGATTTTACAACCAGGTTAAAGAAAACCCTGCTCCTCCAAGAAAGTAGTGTTTCCCCTTCTTTTCAACTCCAGTGCTGTGAATGCTGGCTCCTCACTTTGTATGGACCAGAGAACTAAGGTAATATTTGCTCTTCACAGCAAGTATATCAGCTTGCTGGGCTGAATTTTGTTCTTCCTCTTTTGTATCTGTGATTTTTATATTTCTAGTTGATTATTGTCATTGCCTGATTATTTTATTTTAAACCACCTTGAGTCCTTTTTCTTTTTGACTGAGTGAAGACAAAATATCTCATAATGATCAAGGTCTCTCTTTTTGCACCTAATAAATACCCTGCCAATTTTAGAAGGACGACAAAAACCAGGAAATGCAAATGAATGCCCTTTAGAAAACCAGACACACTGGACTAAAGTCAATTACATTCTGCTGTTGCAACAGCAGCCACTAACACCAAGTCTTAGAGACCCCAAGGGAAAAAGAAGAACATTTGGATTTAAAACTCTGGCAATAGTGATCATTTGTATCCTGCCAAATTTACTAGTGAGCACAGGAAGACATTTTAAAAAGATGGCTTACTCTCTTTCCTACTGCTGTAAGAGAATATCAGGCTGGGTGATTTATAGTGAAAAGTCTTATTGTTTTCACAGCTCTGGATGCTGGGATGTCTAGCACCAAGGTGTGGTATCTGGGAAGGACCTTATTCTGGCATCGTACACAGTAGAGAGAAAACCATGGCAAGAGGCCAAGGGAAACCCAGTACAGGTCTCTCTTCCACTTCCTATGGAACAGTGATGGAGTCCCACCCTCAAGACTTCATCTAATACTAATAACTTCTTTCCAAAGGTCTACCTCTAAGTACTGTTAACATATTCAATGGGAAGTAAAGAGTCCAACAGTGGTCCTTTAGAAGACACCTTTAGACTACTTTAGAAGCTGCAAAGAAAACATCTCTCTCGGACTCCAGTCATGGTTCAGTCCATCTTGCCATTGAGCCCAAAGCCTTCGGGTCTCTGTCCATGTATGCACAGCTTTCTTGCATGCTACCTTCTCCCTCAGGCTCTTTTTGTGGTTTCTTCACATCTGTACAGAGGTCAGCACGGGGAAGTGTCTGAGCAGGCCGTGTCTGTGGATGCTTTCCTGACCTGATCTCTACATAGCCTGCTTCTCATCGAAAACAGGAAAATTTCCATTAAAACCACCAGCAATCTTATCTTGGCTCAAACATGTACTAGCCATGCACAGGTGAGAAACTGTAGGTGCTGAGTATTTTTTTCTCTGTAAAAATATGTATTGCTGACTGATTTCAAGCTTGAGCTTACTAAGAGTTACATGTTTGTCATTAAGAATTCTCATGTGATGGTATGATGCACCAGTAATCTCAACACTTGTGGGTGGAGGCAGAAGGATTGCCTTGAGGTCCAGGCCAGCAAGACACTGAAAAAAACAAAACAAAACAAAACACAATTTTATCATGAAGAAATAAACACTAGCATTGTTTCCTTCTCATTGTATATATTTGGGATTTTTTCCCTCTATACAATTTTTGATTGCTTGTTTAAAAAAGAAGTGTGTAATATTATATCATAGTGACCCTCAGTGTTTTCATTCATCTGTTGGATAAGTTGCTAAGTACTGTCTTGTAGTAGTTTAAGCATTAAATGAAGTGCAGGGTTGAAACTGCCTGAAGCACAGTAGGTCATTTTAATTAATCTTGACTTGAATCAGTGTTTGGCCTTGGAATTGCACCTGTCTTCTTTCCCTCACCAAATGTCCTGTAAATACTGTACTACTTGTAGCCAAATTGAGCAGAAAAAATGCACACTGCAAAAAATTTGGGGCTAGAATTGACCAGAATCTCCTTGATTAATCAAATGTGAGGGGAAATATAAGGAGAGCAGCTGTTGTGCATCACCAGCAAGATTTAGACATTGGTGTTTCGGCCACTCAAAGGAAAAGGCAAACTCTTCAAACAAAGGGTCTCACAAAGCTGGTTTTATTGTGACTATTTGTTTGCCCGGTAAAAGGAATTACTTCTTCATGATAGAAACTTACTCCTAGTAAGTTTGTGCAGTTGGTCAATAAGGGAAGTTCATTGTTAGGTGTGGCAGCTCAGTATGCTCTCGGAAACCCTGCACTTACAGTGCTGGCTGAGAACGTTTCCATGCATATGTTGTCACCTTTCCCTGAGATCTGATTTTTCTAGTTTTTGTGCAGTGACTGTGGAGATCAGAATATCGCTCCCATATTGTCTCTGGAAAGAGCAATGTTTCAAAGTGACTTTGTCAGCTACAGCTAAATCATTCTACAAGTGAACGGAGGGGGAAACACAAAGCAGCAATCACAGTAAGACAGCCCTCCCCCAAAGACTTTTCCTGGAGGTTGGAGTGAGCAGAATGAACTGTCCTGGAAGAGTGGTTTGGAGTTGGCATTGCTCCTCTGGATGTCAGCAGGGGTCTAAGATAATGCTCTTGCAAGAAATGATGGCTGAGCTAAGTTGACTCCCCAAGACAGTAAATGAGTGCAGAATCCACCGATGAACAATGGTATGTGGCCCGAGGCTGCTCAGCTGACATCATCCATACAACTTTCTGAGACCCAGTCATTCTTTCAAACCCACTTTTCTTTATTTACCATTCATACCTTTTCGCTGGAGGCCAACGGCTGCACAACTGCCTTCGAGAGTCTACGTTCAGCTAGAAGTACGCTGCATCTTTTAGGAAGTCACAGATCAGCCAGTGAGTTGATTGCATATCAGCAAGCAAAAAGATAGCTTGCTGAGTCCACTGAGGAGCTAGGCACACGGTGCACCACACACAGTGAGAGTAGCTGTTCTGCGCTAATCTGGGACGTCAGGGAGTCCCTTACAGGGCTGCAGAAGCTGAGGGTCCTTTCTCTTCCCTAACTTTTTACACAGTTCTCCAAGTTGCATCTTCTCTGGAAGAGGAATCCATAGTGCCAAGCTTTCCTGCATTATTATTCCTTTCAAATGAATTTCAAGTAACAGGGTGGCTCTCCAGGGGCTGGTAATCTCTGCTTCTCTAAGATGTGCCTCTCATGTCTTTAAAGTTACCTCTGGAAACTGGCGACAAGCTGGAAATGACTTCTTAGGGATGTAAAAGCAATTGGAGATAGGGCCGGGGAGCAAGAGAACAGGAGTTTTCTTTCTTTCTCCTTCTCGCCACTGCATAGCCTCTGAGTGACCTGCCTGTGGTAAGTGGATAGGAGCCACAGACCCCAGAAGGCCCAGGTGGGAGCTGCCTCAGCAGAGCTTGTGAATGGAGTAAATTGGACAGGAGGCACCTGTGCTGGGTCCGGGTGCACAGAAGCCTGACTCTGGGCATGTTTACAAGGGGTGATGACACAAGGGAGAACATTGCCTCCTGACTCTGCTGCTGAAGGACCAAAGGCAGCGTGGGGTCCAGGGCTCCTCCCCCCAGCACCCACCACAGGGCAACTAGGGGTCACAGCTGCTTCTAGCTGTGGACTCTGATCCTCAACAGAGCTGAGTCCTAGAAGAAAAAGTGAAAAAACACTGCCGTTGAGTGCATTTGGATTTGTAGATACCTGGCTTCTCATTAAACACAGAAGAATCATTTAAAAGTCCTCACAGGCAGCCTTAAGTCCAAACAGTTCAAATAAGAATTTCTGGAGGACAGGCCAGGGCACTGGTATCTGCGAAAAGCCTCCTCCCACACCCCCCAAAAGAAGATTTTAATGAGTAGTAAAAGGCTGAGAAAACCTAAGTGTAGTGATTCAAGCCTAGGATAATGAGTAGGCAGTGATGTGGAAAGTGTTAATTTGAATTTGTTCATTCACAAAGCAGACCCCACAGCAGAATGATATTCTGCCACATGCAGAATACCATACACGCATCAATAGTTTGGTCCTCATAGCATCTAGAAGAAGGCAGAGGAATAATTATCTTTGTCGTGGATATCAATGAAGACATGTGACTCAGAGTCAGCAGGTGATGCTGCGCTCTCCCAAGCAACTCAGAGACCAGCAGTCAACAAGGATGTCCTGGCTTGGCTTCACTTGCTCCAAGAAGCTGACTTCTCAAAACCGCACATGCCGGGGCCTTTTGTGACTCTGGCTCTTGCCCCTCCCCCATCCCTACTCCATAAGACACTGGAACGCCGATGAATACAGTGCTGTGTGGCCAAGCCTGGGACAGCCCCTGGAGTAATCAAGCATTTGAAACAATACTGTTGGCACATTTTCTGCTGGAGTTCATAAAGCAGTGGCTCTTATCTTCAGCTCAACATTACAACTCATGTGGAAGCTTGAAAACTGTCAACACCCAAATCATGCCCAGGACCAGGGAAAGCAGAATCCTGAGTGTGGCTCAGGTCCTAGTATCTCAAAAGCTTTCCTGGGATTCCAATGAGTAGCCTTCATAATGAAGCCTTATGAAACTTTGAGACTTAAGTAGAGAGATGAACTGCTAACGGCTGCAGAGTATTTGCCTGTAGAATGTTGTCAGATGTCATTCTGATAGTCTGTGTGTGTACACACATGCTTCTCCAGGTGGCTTCTTCATTTCCATACCATTTTAATTGCTTAAAAATTGACACGGTGTTCTCGGCTTCCCATTCTGGGTTGGTGTGTCATCTGCAACATCTCCCACAGTACAGTTCATATGTGTCAGGATGCTTTGATTTGCAATTAACAGATAACACCATTCAATTTTTTTCTTGGGTATTTGTTATGCTACATGATAAGCATCGAGGGCAGGAGCCGTAGCTGATCAATTCACTACCTCAAGGACCAGTGTTCTTTTTACCTTCTATTTTGTCATCTCTTAAGTGTTTGCTTTGTTTTCAAGCTTAGCCCTGTGAGTAAAAATAGAATCTCTACTGTTTCAACATTATAGAAACATGTTGTCAAACAATTAGATTGTGTTTATTCACTGTTTTGTGTTTCTGTGTATTGAACCCAGAGCTCTGTGCATAATGGAAAATGTTCCACTACTGAGTTATATTCCCAGCCCCATTTGTTTAAAGAATAAGAGACATCTTTTCTGGAAATTTCTGCAAAGTTTTGAAATACCTCACTGCCCAGAGTTACCCTGTAAATACATTCCTGAAAGCCAGGATTGGCAAGGCAAGTATACTTTGCCTGACTGGTTTTTACCCACCCAAAATAATGCCTGAGCTGAGACACAGTAATTCTTCCTAAAAGCTGTATCCCGGGACAAAACTAGGGTTCTAAGCTGGCCTGGAAGATAAAATGGGAGGTTGCTTGCTAAGAAAACTGTCACCCTTGATGAAATAGGAGCTGGATCTGGATTTAGACACAAAGTCTTAGCTCTCATCCTATTTTTATGACTTGAGATGAGCCATAATGTCTCTGTCCTTCAGTATTCTCACCTATGAAGTGATGACCGTACTACCTACTTGAAAGGACAGCTATGAATGTAAAATAAAGCAATGACCAACAAGCCAGTAGATAATGCCTGAGACATACTGGGTATGTCAAATACGTAGATAGCCTCCTTCTTGCTTCATTTCTACTCTTTCTTATTTCTTATGTTTCAAGTTCAAACTCTAAGTCCAGCTTCAATAGTATGTTAAATAGGAAAACTTTAATTAGTGGATCATGCTAGTGGAAAAGTTATAGAGAAACAGAAAAGTAGATGAGAAGAAAATTGCAAAGATATCTGAAATCATATCCTAGAACTTTCGGACAAAAACTTTCTATTCTCAACACATTTTCTTAGTTCCCTTGGGAGATTTTGCTTATTAGATATATAATTTTTAATTAAAAAGTAAATGATACTTTTTCATCCTTCAGTTTTGTGTTAGAATTTTGTCTATTTTATTTGCTACCCTGAATGGACCATTAAATATTGGAAAGGATTTCTTTTTACCATTTAATGTAGCATTAAATTTAAGAGAAATTTCTGGAAATGAATGTTACCAAGTATAGTAGTTGATACACTGTATCAACTTTGGAAGTTTACAAGCGTAGCTCAGTGACTCAGCATTTCTGCACCCTAGCCTGTGGGGGACACAGACTCCTGCTAGGGCAGGTTGTTGGCTTACAATATAAGGGAGGAAAAGATTTGTTGATTTTGTTGACTTACACTGCCATGAACTGTTACCATTCTGCCATGCCATCCTGCCTTGCAGCCAGCTGATTATGGACTGAAACCTTTGCAAACTGTGAGCTAAATAAATGTTTCCTTCCTTAATTTTAAGTGTTGGAGGGTTTTGTTTTTTTTTGGGGGGCAAGGGTACCAGGAATTGAACTCAGGACCTCATGCTTGCCAGGCAAGCGCTGCACCACTGAGCTAAACCTCTGGGGAGCATCAGATATTTTGCCTCAGCAATGAGAGAAAAGTAACTAACACACCAAGAAACATGTAATTCTCTAAAACCTAGTTGTCTACATCCCATTTGATCACTGCAAAGAGTGTGATGGCCTATTTGTACAGGCAGCGAGCTAAATGATTTAACTTTATCATTGATGCCCACTCTCCAGGCCCTGGGCAGCTTGGAAGGGAACTTTGTGGAGTCAGCACAGCCTAATCCCCAGTCATGTAAGTATCACTGTGATTGATCCTTCTTCATCTTCTCAGGAAATTTCAGCTGAATCATATTCATTTGCTGTGACCATTCTATAGATATCTAATGCCATCTCTCTGTGCATCTCATTCCACCTTCAAGCATTTAGTAAAACTAATTCCTTAAACTGTGAGAAATGCTTAGGGCACTGGGTTAGTCTGCAAGACAAATTTGGAAGGCCAAAGTCATTTGCAAACATTTATTGTGCCCTCTTTGAATTCCTTGTTATGAGCCCCTCCTGTTTTTTTGTTCACCTCATTTCCTATCTTCTTCCTCTAGCGCACTTTTTTGAGACCTTGAACAAGGTTTTATATTCACACTTCATTGAAATATAAACCAATGTTTCACAGAAATTGGATTGTATAGAAGCTACCAATTTATAGTTAGAAGAGATCCCATGCAACTACTTTTCAGAGGAAATGGAAAGCCTGTAGCCCAAGCAGGTGCTGTTTTAAAGCTTAATCCCTACTTAATATCTGTGACTCTAGTGTCGCCCTACAGAGGAGGTTGCTTCAGCATGAAAGCCTGGAATGGAAAAAGTGCAGACATGAGTGGTAGCAGGAGGCTGGACTGCTCGAGGAACCCATGGTCACAGTGATGTGTGGAGTAATAAATTCATGGCTCCCCCATGCCAAACCAAAGCCAGCTACGAAAGATTTCTGGGTGGCAGACATGATAGTGAGGCAAGTCACAACCTCGGAGATCAAGACCATAGTCAAGAGTTAAAAAAGGCTAGCTGTATTTCATACGCTACAAAGTATGATAAAAATACGGAGAATTTTTGCCAAGTGTATTATGCTAAAAGACGCCTTGCCATAGATACCTTCAAAATATTCCAATTATTTTGAACACACATATTCTACTTCTCATAACAATATGTTTATTTATTTATTTATTTGTTATTGTTGTTGTGAAATGGTATTTCAGGCTGGCCTTGAGCTCATTATGTAGCCCAAGAATTTATAGCAATCTTCCTGCCTCAGCATTATGAGTGCTGGCATAAGAGGTATGTATTACCATACCTAGTGACAATGTGTCTTTTACTGCTTTCTTTTAATTTATTTAATCTCTTCATTGAGGCACTACTTTTGGTACCATCTCTTGGTCATCTTTCAACAGATGTGCTCAGCAAATGTGATCTGATGTCTGAGTTCTTATTTGTGCAATGTTTACTTGTCATCCAGCAGAAGTTCTTTTTTATCTTTTATTTATTTGGTACAGGGTCTTGCTATGCAGTTTGGGCTCATAGTGATCCTCCTGTCTCAGCCTCCCTAGCGCTGGGATTGCAGGTGTGTGCCACCACACTCTGTTTTGGTGGTTGGCACAGCACCCCCTGCCTTCCTGGGCGGCATGGCATGTGGTACTAGGAATTGAACCTGGGTCGTTGGGCTTGCCAGGCAGGTTCTTAGACCACCAAACTATCTTCACAGCTCCACTACAGGTTTTTGACATCACTCTCTTCAAAGCAGGCTGATAAGCTGACTAAATAATTGGAGGCTTTCTACTGTGCATGGAGCCTTCAATCTAGAAGTAACACTATAGAAACAAGTAGACAGATAAGAGATATTTCCAGTTATTCAGTTTAGGTGGCACCGTGCGCACAGCACATGAGTACAACTACTTATAGAGTCCAATTTAATAGTCCTATTATTGCCTCTGTTTTATAAAGGAGGCAAGTGAGTTTCTGAAATGTTAAGATCTCTGGCTGAGGCACACAACTTCTAGCAAAGCCCATGATTCTTTATTGTCTCGTTTACGCCAAGCTGTCTGATCATTGGAATCACAGGGTGAGAAAACTGCAAATTCCTGGTGCCTCCTTACCATACCGAGTTGTGCTGAGCATCTCAGAGCCACGCCCAGAGGGCTGTGTGATGAACGGATTACTGACAATCACTAAGGCCAGGGAAGCTGGACAACCGTTCTCTCTAAGCCCTGCTGTGGCCTGCAGAGATGGTTTTTCTGGTAGGGTGCATCCCAGAGCTTTGGCCAGAGTGGGGCTCATCTATTTGTAAGTTGTACTGAGGAAAAAAATTATGTCTCTAGTAGTACCCAGACAGAACATTCAAATGGAGAAGCATGGTACAGGGACAGAGGGGACACTCTGGGGCTCTGCTTTTTCTCCTGATCTCTGCCCTTAACCTCTCCCACTCTTAGCATCTTCTCATCCTTGCGCTGGAGCCTTTAGCTCTTGTTGCTTGCATCTCTGCCTTGGTTTGTGTCTCCCTGGATTCCTCTGAGCTGCACCCCTGCATCCTCCCATCACTCTGTGATGCAGGAAGGTATCTAAAGTCAGTCATTCATGGTGTCTTTCCTCTGAGCGATTTTTTTTTTGTCCTATGCACTTTTTGGTGGTAGAAGAGAATTGCCGCGTTGTTATGATTTCTTTCAACTGTTTGATCTCAGTTTCCTCATCCAGAAGGTACAAGCGGCAGCTAGAGGAGAATTGTAGAAAATTGGGGACGTTAGATGAGGTCCTAGAGTCCTTCTAGTGCCACATTCTGCAAGCCCACAGATGTTATTTAGTGACAGAAGATGTCAATTCTCACCAGAAGGAGATGTTGCTATTGTAAGCCTTAAACACATGATGAGTTTGTTTTAAACATCTGGCGTCAATGAAAGTATCGTTAAAACAGCATTTTAGTGGGTGTAGCTTTGTGGTCAAGGACACCACAGGCTTCTGTGCAGTCAGTGACGTCACGCATTGTGGCGTTCAGGCAGAAGAAGAAAAAAGAGGTGCTCGTGAAGGAGAGGGTGTCGGCAGTACGTGTGCCGTCCCCTGCTCAAGCAGAGCATTTAAACAGGGAATTGTGGAACAGGGATGGAGGTGACACCATCTGGGCTTTCTGTTCTTTCTTCTGATCTCTTGTATTTGCACAGAATGGAAAAGACCCCAGCCTGCTTCCATCCCCGCAGTCCCCGTCTTCACTTCTCACCTGCCACGGGGTCAGCAGTTTCACTCTCTTAAATGTATGTCACGAGCGATTTTGAGTATCTTTGTGCTACACTGCAAAGACAGCAGGAGAATACTCTTCACAAATTTCAAAGCATTCACGGCAGTTGCAGTCATAATGAATCTAGATGCATACTAGTAACAACGGGCTAGATCTTTCCAGAATTGAGAGAATGCTGTTTTAGTGTACCAGGGATGTACAAAGACACGAGATAGGGCTGGTACGTGGAAAATCCTCCACCAACTATCCCAGCTTCTCTCTCAGAAGAACTGTCTTGCAATTAGAACAATAATACATATTGACCTCAAAAAGCTTGGCCAAGATTATAAAAACAATTTTGATTCTTATGCATCTTCCTTTTGGATATTCTCTGTGTAAGAGGAAAACATTGCTCAGTCTAAAATTAATCAGATCATCTTGATTTTCTCTAGATTAACATATAAGTATTCTTTAAAATAACTGCAAAATTTCAGAGACTATGTTAATACTAAAATTTATATCAATTCAGGGAGAATATAACACTTGGAATTCTGGGATGAATTTTAAATGCTAATGCAGATAGTAAGGATTGTTTTGGCAAGGTTTGAAGCAGCATAAATTAAATTTTTTAAACAACTTGCTTACTTTTGGACTTAAGGAAAATGGGTAAGTGACTCCCTCTAGAGTGATTTTGCTGCTACTATAATACTCAGCATCTGCGAAGGAGGGACTTCATGGCACCAAAGACAAAATAAGAGAAGAGAAAAGAATGTGTCTGAGTTTTAAGGCAAAATCTCCTGTTTAATGTAGGTATCACAAAGTACACTGATGAGCATATTGTGTTTGTATTTTTTAAAGATAATACAAATAGTAAAAAAAAAACTATTAGAAATGATACAGAATTTCACTAAACAAAATAATAGGAATTCAGCAATGTTTCTTATATTGTATATTGATTGTTGTTCTTAAATTAGTTGTTCAGATTACCAGATATAAGTATGCAAAATTGGCAAAAATAAATTATAAAAAATTAAAAAGGATAGAGAGAGAAAAAATTAAGTGTTAACTGCTCCCTTCAGTAGACGAGCAGGAATCAGCAGTACAATTATCTAAGCCATCTTGTACATATACGCGACTGTATCTTTTTCCCATCCTTCTTGTTTTCTTTTCTCCTTTCCTTCATCCCGGTTGGTCCTTCCCTTCAAACAGATTCTTTCCCTTTCAGATTTTATTTATCCTTTCAGGTTCATACACTAGCAAGAAATATGTTGTTTATACATGCTTAATTTTCCTTTTCCTGTATTAATTAGATCCATATGGGTTACTGTAAAATATAGATCTCAGGGATCTATATGGAAAGACAAGATAAATGAATGATCATTTCTTTTTAATTGCTAATTTTCACATTAGAATTTGTGCAATAGTATTTGCAAAGGAGGTTTTAGTTTGCGTGTATATAGAGGATAACTTGAATAATTCTACTTTGCTTTCTGCTGGTCTATTGAAAGGAGCACTTGATGCTTATTTTTTCTCTTCTCATTTTTTTTTTCTTTTTGGTGCCAGGGATTAAACTCAGGACTTCGCACTTGCCAGGCAGGTGCT
>NDGN011447562.1:0-10964 GCA_002564285.1 Tympanoctomys barrerae
CATAAAATATAAAACTAGGACAGAGCATGCCTCTGTATTTAACAGCCCATGAGAAAACCAGGAGACTTAAACAATGACCAGGGAAAAGTAGAATTTCATTTAAAAATAATTTTTCTGTTCGTAGGCCAGTAAGTAAAACTTGTGACCTCACAATGACTGGAAAACATAGGCTCTGCCCTTTCTGCCTCTGGAGCAGGTTTTTAAAATGAGATTCTTCTGGTGCTGCCCAGGAGAAGAGGAACGGTGCACTGAAATGGCTCATGAGAAAAAAGGCCACAAGACATGCAATGGTGTCTTCTCTGGTCTGCTCAGCTAAACGTGGGGGAAAACGATGCTCTGGAGGTGATTCGCTGTGCGGTCCCCGGGCGCCTCTCTGTCTCTGGCAGAGCGCCTGCTCTGATGCTGTCTTCACAGTGAGGCCTCACTCTGACTTTTCAACCCCAAAGATGGGAGCATCTCCACCATAAGGACCTTACTACATGCAGTCTGAACGCCGCTAACATCCCATGACCCCTCTAGCCAGGGGCCAGCTCCTGACAACTTTTACTGCTTCCTTACCAAAACACGACATTCCAAAAAGGGATGTGGTTTCATTAAAAACTTAAGGATCACAAAAACATCATCACTCGCCAGTATTGGCCTCACTTTCATTCTGTTGCAACAGGGTGAATGAAAGGAAATGATGGCTTTTTCTTAAGGTATCATTTTTCTTCAAAAATGCTTGTAGCAGAATATTTACTTTGTAATCTTTTACACACCAAAGATTTATAACCAGAAAAAAAGGTGAGTTTGGTTTGCTTATGGCTAATAAAGCTCAATTATAATCATTTTTTAGCTTCAATCTGTTCATCAAAAATTAAACATTTATGCCATTTCTCAAATATTAAAAAAGCAAAAAAAAAAAAAAGAAAAAAAAAGAAAAAGAAAAAGAAAAAGCATCCATACAAACAACATTTCAAGCCTGGAAGAAACATTACTGTCTCCAAGGGGGGAAAAAAGAACAACTCCTACAGAAATTTCAAATGGGTCATTACTAGGTATGACACAGAAAAATAAATAACTGAAGTGAAAGAATTTTATAATAGTCATAAAATTAAAAAATGATCTTGATATTTTTAACTTACCATCTCTAATCTTTTATTTTTGTTTTCTGTTATTAGGTTATTTTCATGTAGCAATTTTTCATATTTGCTTTTCACCATTTCAGCTGCTTCTTGCAACTTTTGCACCTGAAAATAAAATATATTATTAGAGTACCATGTATTATTTTATCATAAGGACATGATAAAAAAATAAAACAAAAAAACTTAAAACTTGAAAAAAAAACCTAAAATTGAAAAAACTAAATGAAAAAAGAAAAAAAATTTAAATTACATTTTGACTTTTATCCTGATTTCCCTACCAATAACATCATGCTTATCTGAAGTTATTCCTTCTTTAAATACAGAACCACTCAGTGCTCTACTCTCATGCACAGTCCTTGTACAGTTTGCCAATTTTCTGCCCTCGATAATTCTGGATTCTTAAGCTCTGAACTATACATCCTCATTTACATGTGAATGGCACTTCAAGAAATCAGTCTCTGACCCAGAACAACTTTCATTCTGGTAATTTTTCCTGCCATTTCAAAATCTCCAAAACCATCTCAGTACTTTAGATAAGTCCTAGATGCTAGAATAGGGGAACCAGCTACAGATTGATGCAGCCGGCTTACACCTCCACAGTCAGGTGAGCCTCTGGATATCAGGTCCAAAGGCTTCCAAGGCTTCCCATTCTTACTTCCCACCTGGTCCAGTCTAATTGGATGTCTCAACTCCATTTTCCTATCAGTCTATTCACAAAGAGCCCTTTCTTATTTGCCTAGACTGTGCCCCAACTTAAGCTTTTACCCTTAGTTTAATAATCCTTTTTGATTTTTGGCAGTCTGAGGACTGAATCCCAGGGCCTTGTGCATGCTATGTATAGCTATACTACTGAGCTACATCCCCCACCCCATCATTATTCTTTAATTCAAGATTCTCTTCCAATGAAATCAAGATCTTTCATGACCAGTTTGTTTCTCATCATGTATCTGTATAAGCCTTTTTTTTTCATAAGTTTTTCTTGAACATTAAATTTCTAAAACATGTAGCTTTTCTATAAATTGCTGTGAATATATGCTCTATTTTATATGCTGTCATGTTTCCTTTGTGGGTCTTTCACATGAAGAAATCTGAACTATTACTTTCTTTATTGAGGAAGGGGATATACTGGTATTTAATGACCCTAGAAGAGAGTCATTGTTCTAACTCAATACAATTAAGCATAACAGATAACAAAAAGTAGAACTAATATTAGTAAGATTCTACATTAAGATTTCACATTATACGTATGTAATTAGCATGAAATCTAGTTAGGAAGTTCCAATTTATACACAGGAAGGTTTCAATCAGGAATTGACAGAATTACCTTTTGATAAAGGTATTTGGGATCTTAGGACAGGTTTGGGGGGCTAGAGATGTAGATCAATGGTAGAGCACTTCTCTAGCATGCACAAGGCCCTGGGTTTGATCCACAGAACTGCAGAAAACAACAAACAAAACAAATCTATGCTTGGGATATATTATATCACAAAATGATAGTCAACCTTTTCCAGTTCTGTTTCTTTGGGTCACACACAAATACAATGCCTTAAATTATCTATGAATTTTAACAAACACTAAAATACATGCAGTGGTCACCTGAGTTTTATATATTTCAATAAGGCCTTTCTGTCGTTTTTCTACTTCTTGCAGTTCTGACAGTTCACATTCAGCAGAAACAACTTCTTCCTTCAAAGCAGTAAGTGTGCTCTACAAAGAAATATGTAATAGATATTATGTCACTAGAATACATTATACTTCAGTCTTACAGAATTATAAAAATAGAACTCATTGATTAATAAAAGTAATAAAACAATTATTTTTATCACATACACTTACCATCAAAATTTTAAGCTTTTTGAAAAGTTAGAGATTAATACTTATGAACAAATTCAATATGATTTACAGAGGAAAAACATTTTTAAAAACTTTTAAATTCACTGACCAAAAAGAACTAGCAAAACAGCCTATGTTCCTGAGTAGGAAGAATCACAATGGTTGTCCTATCAATTATTTCAAAACAATGCAACATTTTACAATTTCAACCCAAAGTATAAAGAGCTGAGAGTATATTCATGGAAGAATAGAAAAAAAATGTAACTTTGAATAGAATACTAGCCAGACAATATCAGTGCTTACCAGATCTTAAAAAGTAGAGAGACTAAATACTAAGATGATAACATGGATATAAAGGTATCAGAAAAGAAAAAGGATGTACAAAAATTACACTTAATACAGAGGTACCTCAGTTAGTCAACTTAATTCATTCCACAGGTCTGGAAAAGACGGCCACATTCATGTTCACGCAAAAAGATAGCTGGGGTCCCATTTAGCACCAGATACAGGTTCACAAACAAAAACAAAACTTTGCCAAATACTCCCATTTGTAATCCAAGTTCTTTGCAAACAAAAGCTTTTGTAAATTGAGATAACATTGTATATAATAAAAATTAGATTTTTTTTTGTTTGTATGTGGCAATGGGAATTAAATGCAAGATTCTTGCACCAGGCTATACATTCAGTTCTATCTATCTATCTATCTATCTATCTATCTATCTATCTAATGTCAAGACAAAGTCTCTCTTCATTGCTAAGCTACCCAGGCTGGGCTCAAACTCCCCATAGTCTTGCCTCAGGCTCCCCAAGTGCTGGGGTTACAGACAGGCAATACCACACTTAGCTAGTGGTTGGACTTTTAAGTCAACAGAGAAAAAAAGAGGTCAGTAAATAAGTGATTAAAAAAGCTGTTTATTAGAAAAAATAGATTAACTATACCTGCTTCAACCCAATATTAATGAATTAAAAACAAATAAAAATAAACTTAAAAAATTAACAATTTTGAAGAACCAAGCAAAATTGTATTTTATTTTAGAACAACAACAACAACAAAATACTGAGCATAATTTTCTTAAAAACTCAAGACTTTTAAAAGTCTGAGTTTTACCCCTCACGGGTCTACCATTTAGCCTAACAGAAGACACAGTGCCACAGCATTCCATGAATGTGGTCAAAGACACAGGACTTCATTACACCCAAGTACTAGGAGAAACACGACTGTCACTGTTTGTATCAATCTCTTGAGTCCTAGCAAGGGACAACTGCTTGGGCTACAGAATGTATGATGAGAATGCAAGCATGAATTTAGGGAGCATAAATCTCTTACAATAGGCATTATAAGAATGCCTGCCCTTGGCTCCTAAGGAAAACACTGCTATATTTCAAGGATGTTCATTACACAAAAATCCTTGAAAAGACAGTTCAGATCACAGGAGGTTAGTCCTTCTGTTCTTAAGATGCATAGAACTGTGAGAATCCCAACGGGTACCAATATACATATTTTTCAGAAAAAGACAAAAAATATATATATATATTTTTTTTTCAGAATTTCATAGCCCCCCAAAATTTAAGAGGCAAATAAAATAAAAATATATTAGAGAATTATGACAAATTTTGATGTCATCTGTCATTTGACCAGATTAATATCTTTAATGTAGACAGCTCTAATATACATTTATGAAAAAAGACAAATTTAAAGAATTAGTAGGTAGGCCAGCCAAATAACTCTGCAGATTCTGGGGTTCAATCTCCTGTGTTTATGCCGGCCCTGCCCCCAGGGTGCGCTGAGACAGCAATTGAGACTCGGTATGGTGGTTCACGCCTGTAATCCTAGCTCTTGGGAGGCTGAACACAGGTGGATCATTATAAATCTGATCTACGTAGTAAGACCCTATAGACCCTGTACTAAAATACACACACACACACACACAAAAAAAAGAACTAGTAAGCAATTCCAAAAGGCAGAAATATAATGAGTAGTTGAAACATGACTAAGTATGTTCACTAGTGATTTTAAAACTGCTCTAGGTATTGGGGGTTTTAGTAGTGAACAAAACAAATAATTCTTTCCATCACAGAGCTTACATAGTAAAGAGGTAGACACAAAAATCCAAGAATAAGAGGTGAAGGATACCACGTGAAAGCAGGGTGGGAATGATGTGCCAGAGGAGAGCCAGGGAAAGCCGCCCAAGAAAGAGATTGTTGAGTAGGAACTGAAGTTCAAAATGGCCTTTGAGGAACAAATATTCCTGTGGAGAAAAAGCAATGATAGGAACAGGACTTGAGGGAAAACAGAAAGAAGAGCAGTGGGGCAAAGGCAGAGAGCAAAGGGGAGGGTAGACGGAGATGGCATCAGGGAGGTAGCAGCAAGCAGGTGGGAGGGCCTTGCTGCTCCGGTAAGCCAGGTATGAGCAGAATGGTGGCACTCTCTGCCTTACACTTTTGCCGAAGCTTCCCTGCTGCTGCACCAAATGCTGCCTGCAGAGGCGAGGGCAGAATCAAGGAGAAGCAAGGAGAAGGAGAAAGCAGAGGTGGTCACGACACCAGGCAGGCAGGGATGGTTTGACCCTGGGAAAGAGCAGGGGTGCCATAAGAAGGGGTCAGATTTGGGGTTCATTTGAGGCGGATTTTCGGACAAAGTTAATAGTTCCCCAAAGTTTATCCTCAATTATTTTTCATCTCATCCTGCCTCCCACACCCCACTTCTTTCAGGAGTGGCTTTATGAAACGTGATTAAAAAAATATGGTGGAATCCCCCACCAATGGCTTCCAATAGGAAGGCAGGCTGAAAAAACACTACAGTAAGTCTTCATCCGTCTGATTCACCTGACCTTGAACTATGGGACTCTGATTTCTCCCTAGAGTCAAAATGACCATGAAGGGACCATTCGGAATGGATTGAGGACACATGAAAGCAGCCACAACAGTACAACTAAAGACATGAGAAATGACCTCGGGAATGCTTCAGAAAGTAGTGAGATCCACAGGATCCATGTGCTGGAAGCAAGGGGGAGTATTTCGAGGGGAGATTAATGATGATGTGTAACTTATCATAATACAGTTTTAGAATTTAAACACTGACTTCACTTTTAATCTTACCTTATATACAATCATTTCTCAAAATTAATCCTAAGTATGCAAAAAAACTCAAAGAAACTACCTGCATTTTATTTATAGTAGCAAGAACAAACTGAGTAGTTACTAGAAGCTGCATATATTATAATTAATATCAAAAGTTATGTATGTTGAGATATTAATTTTACTGATCTTTCAATTGTGAGATGGAATACTTTTTAAATTTTTTCCTTTGGCACAATTATTTTTCTATGTTTCCAAACAAATTTGGTAAGTCTCCAAATGAACTTTTGCTATTTTTAATAGAAGGCCTTACAAGCAATTATCAGTAAGATATTTTTCATTTAAATTTTAAAGGCTACTCTAAAGTAATTACAAGTAACAAAACACAGACATCTAGGCAATTTTCCACTATAAATAACATTCATCTAACATGACTATTTTCCTTAAACTAAACTCCAGGGGACAATATATTAAAGTACATGTTTCTGGATTATACATAGAATAATATACTAAGAATCAAACTTTAACTCAATGATCTTTATAGCCCATTAATTTAAAATAATTTCATTATCATGTGCTTAAAACCTGTATTTACAATTAACAAAATATACTTCTAGTCCTTTCTCTTGGAATGCTATAAAGGAAATTATAAAAATAAACATAAATAAAATTGCTCTTCTTTCCAGAAAAGACAAGTTAAGTATTCATTCAACAAGTACCGAATGAGCACTAAGCCCTGCCACACCACTGCTGGGCACCACATGCTCTCCAAGGTGGTGGCGAGGGAGGAGCGCTTCCCCCTCATTGAGAAGATCTGGAGTGGAGGCAGTACCTGAACTCCACCTTACAGGAAAGAAAGGACATAGATGCTGAGCTAGACAGCATTCTGACTCGTAAGAGCAGAGAAACTACAGGGGTAGACAAGGAAACTAGCAAACAACTGCAGAAAGTAATCAGTGTTCCTGTTAGACTAGAGCTCAGGATAACCTTGCAGTCTTCCCTACAACTTGATGAAGTCATGGGTCTAAATAAGTAAAAGATTCAGGTCATATGGGACTTCAAGAAGTCTCTTAAGGGGTGGGGGGAGAAAATTCTAAAACAGTTAAATGTTATTTTTTGGGTCAGTTTCCACTATATCCTAGCAAAGTTTACATAATTTAAATGTTGAGAGAAACCAAGTTTGTAATTACAAAATGTAAACAAGAATGTATCCGGTATTATTTTTCCTTCCTTCATCTAAACATACGAGTCTTGCTTGTTCTACTATATCATGGTGTGATCTTGTATAAGATATTTAATCTCCCTCAGTTTAATATATTCATCTATAACAGAAAAATACAGGACTGATGGAAGAATCAACAGTAAAAGAATGTAAAGTACTTAAGAAATCGCCGCTTCTACCAAGGGAGACTGATAAACAGTAGCCTTTATTGTTACTACCAGTCATTTATCAAAAGTTCCAGGCACAGCACTAGGCACTAAAAATAAATGGATAATAAAAATCAACCTCTCATTCCTAATCCTGGTATGTGGAGGATGAGGAAAAGTAGTAAACAAGAGGAGACAAATTATGCACACAAGCAAATGTGACAGAGTTCTACATGTCAGCAGACACAGAGAAAAGTGAGAATACGATGAGGACAAGGTTAGTCCTATGCACTCTCAGAGAATGTGTCCTGGAGCAAAGAGAATTACAGAATCCTCTGACAGAAGGCAAAGCCCACATTTCCTTATCTTACTGAATTGACTTAATAAAGGAGAACAGACCACTGGCCAACAAAAAACAAAATAGTTTTGATGCTTCTGGAAAACTGATGAGTGATGAGTAAAGCATAAATGGGTTCTGCTGAGGAGCAAGTTCCTTCATGTACAGATTTGACAGGGCTCAGGACAGGTTGAGACTGGGACCAGAAGAGCGAAGCACCGCCGCGTCCAGTGCCCCAACACACGCAGGAACTAGCCTCCCCTTCACATGCCATACTGCACACCGAGCAGCAGTGTCTACTGGTGTTCACCTCCCAAGAAAGAAGAAACGAGGGAGGCTCTTCTCTAAGGAAACCAAATCAATTGTCAGAGGAGAACTAGAACAGAAGGATGGTGTTGGAGACTACAGTAGAGATGCCTATGCGTGCGGCACTTTCTAGAGGCCACCAGGGAACCTGCTGGTTTCTCAACAGCTGAAGAAAGTCAAGTGACATCTATTAGAGGTAAGGACTGTCTACATATGCAAATTAGCTTTTAGTTTCTATTTTCTTACTAGTTTTATTTTCATCTCATTTGTAAATTCCTAAATGTTGTCACCAGACATCTGGGTAAAGAGAGCAATGTGAGAAAGAAAGCCTCTCATAATTTTGCAGCTGAAAAAAAATGCAAGGAAAAAAAGGGAACCAGGAAGAAATTGATAAAGAAAACTGAGAAAACAATCCTGATTGGCATCTTCAGACATTTGATGATGAAACATTCAAAGATCATTTATGTTCAAAAACTATCTGGACAGAGTGTCTTGTACCCCAGCTACTGGAGCTGGGGCAGAAGAACCACTTGAGCCAAGAAATTCATGGTCAGATTTGACAATGCAGTCAGACCCTATTAAAAAACTTCTGTGGGAAATTAAAAATTTTGAAAGAAGAATTATAAGCTAAAACCAACAAAGACTCTCCCTGACAACTGAACAAAAGCAAGAAATTGAAGAAAGACTATCAATCCAGGCAACCAATAAGCAGCACTATCAGCAGTACATCTAGGAAGAAAGATTCAGGAAGATGAAAAGGGGCAGAGGAGAGAGTATGCATTACCAAAGAACAAGAGAATCAAGGTTGACAAAATATTTAGCCAGGTGGCTAAGAAGACAACTACACTTAGACATAACATGCGAAATTTCAAAAATGCTAAGGAGAGGGAATTGTTTGCCAACTTCAAGATAAATTCAAACTATCATTACAGTCCCAAAGAATAAGAATCAGACTAGCAGTGGATTCCCCACCCCCAGTAACTGAGTGCTAGAAGACAAAAGAACAAAGCTTATGAAGCTCTAAGTGAAAATCATCCTCACTCTGGGATGCTATATCCAGCTGAAACCATCAGCCAAAATGAGGGAATAAAGAACTTGAGGGACACAGAGAACTTTCAATCTTCACTTCTCATTCTCTCTTTCTCACAGGAAGGGTTCTGAAGATATATTCATGCCAAACGATGAGCAACCATTAAGACAACAAGGAGTCCCAGAATCTGCAGGACCAGAAAAGTAGGCGTGCAACCACCCCGCGTGACACATGGTTGGCAGGCCTGGAGAGCAGCCCATCCAGACAGAACCTAGAAAACCGAGGGTCTTTCCAGGAGCAGTATGGGGAGAACAGATTCTTCAGAGGACAAAACATGACAAGAGCTTCAGGAAGAAACATGATCATGATAAAGGCAAAGAGTACAACAACCAAGGTACTCACGGAAAAAAATGGACTAAGTTGTAAACATATTATTTGAAACTAAAGTGAAAGAATCATTACATACTGTTGTCTGTATTCAGCATTAATCGATAGCAAGAGCAATTAGCCAAGTATGGTGGCACACACGTGTCATTCCAGCACTTTAGGAGAGGCCGAAGCAGGAGGATCACCGCAGGTTCCAAACTAGCATAGGCTACATAGTGAGTTCAAGGCCAGTCTGAACTACATAGAGAGACCCTGCCTCAAACAACCAAAAGACTCAAGGTTACTAAAAAAATTGATGGTGTTCACACTGGTAAGATAGAAGGAAACTGAGAAGTAAACGTGGGGGGGAGAGACAATGGAGAGGAGAAGCAGAAAGCGGTGTCCTTATTTTACAAAATAGGGAGTCAGGGAACATAACCCGTCTATGCTCCACATTCGGCCAGCGAAGCGCCCCTTAGAGTACTAGGTTGATGTCAGCGTAACAAAGAAGTCAATATGGTTGCAGTGCAAACTGCTGGTCTGTGCCATCAAAAACATCAGCTGAATACGAAAGTGCACAAATACAACTAAACACACAAGTCTACAAGAGCGCGCAGGGTACATATTGGTGTGTCCTACAAAACGGTGTACACATGTACGGGGTACAGCAAGTCTCTCTGCCCCGCGTCTCTCCTCTCTATCTGGCTATCAGCCAGCCCTAGATGCTCTGGTCATATAGCATCCTTATGTGCTTTATGTGCACAACAATCTATTAACTTCTTCCATCAAGCCATCTTCGTTCTAACAAGTGCTGAAGTCTCTTACCAACAAAGTTTCTGTTAATGCTTCTTTACTAGGACTTTCCATGTCTTTTCAGTTGTCTTAGTATCTATACCCATTTTTTGTTAGTGCTCTCCTAGTTAGAAAGTTATTATAAATGACTGAACTTGACAAATCAAGAAACTATTTCAGGAACATGATTTATGTAACTACGTGAAAAACTAAAAATAGAACCAGTTTGGAGCCTGAAAATTAGCTCCTCAAACAAATGTAAATTGAAATCACAGATATCATTTTTACTTGCCAAATCAGTAAATTACAAATGACAGATTTTATTTCTACTACTGACAAAGTATAGAGAGAAAACTGATTAACTTAATAGTTTTGAGAAAAAATGGAACAAGACATACCAAGAACTTAAAGGAAGTTCACATTCTTTGATGCAGTAATTCTAAAATATATATAAAATGTAAAGAAAATATAACAAATAAAGCTTTCTGTACAGGCTGGCCTAATGCTCAGTGGACTAAAGTGCCTGCTTAGGCAGAGTACAGCGGCAGGGATTTGTTTCCCAGCATGCTGTGCTTGCCCCCCCCCCCCCGCACTGAGACAGAGATTGAGACTGGGCATGGTGGCATGCGCCTGTAATCCCAGCACGTGGGAAGCTGAAAACAGAAGGACCACTATGAGTCCGATCTACATAGTGAGACCCTGTAGATCCTGTATCCCCTGTACAACATGC
>NDGN011447565.1:763-20735 GCA_002564285.1 Tympanoctomys barrerae
TGTCTCCTTTGTCCCTCCCTCCCTTCCTCCCTCCCTCCTTTCCCCCTTCTCTCTCTCTCTTCCTTTCTTCCATATATTCTATTTAATGGTCAATGAATATTGAAAATAAACTGTTTTGGTCTAACAATATAGGCAATCACCAAGAAACCTGACATAGTGGGATCTACCCAGATGCCCTGTTAACTTTCTAATATCAAGGGGTTGTACTGCCATTTCAATCACTCAGTTGTAACTAGAGGACTGTATCATGAGGTATTGTCATAGGTCCTGGGGTAGAGGAAGGAACCAAGGAAAATGAATGCCTCCACCAACAGAGCTCCTTATGAGGAGAAGATTACTGAATAAGCAGATGAAGCTCAGTTATTGCTTTTCATCCACAACCATAGATAATGTTGAAGCTGTTACTGGGATTACCACAACACAACAGAAAATATCATGTATAGATAAGGATAAGCTAAGATCTGGAAAGAATTGAAAAGCAAATCCAGAGAAAATAGCCTACAGGCCAACTGGAGCAATGCAAAGGTAAAATAAATTGCAACTGATGTTGAGTAAAATGACAAATTAGAGTAAATTCAAAAATAACTTTTTAAAAACCACCTTTATGACACTGTTTTTCATTTGTTTGTTTGTTTGTTTGTTTGTTTAATCCAGGGCTATACTGAAAGCCTTGTTGCTGTTTTTTAATTTTTTAATTTTTTTGTATTTTAGGAAGGGTCTACAGGGTGTTCAGGGTCTCACTACTAGATCAGACTCGTAGTGATCTGCCTGTTTTACAGCCTCTCAAGAGCTGGGATTACAGGAGCAACACCACGCCCAGTCTCTATTGCTGTCTCAGTGTGCCCCGGGGTCAGGGCTGGCATGGCAGTCCCAGAGATTGAACCCCTGCCCCCTGTGCCTGCTTGCAGGTGCTTTAATCTGCTGAGCTATTTGGCAGACCTTTTATACTGCAAGCCTTTAAAATTTTAGATCTTTGGTCTAACCTAGATCTTCTCAATTACAATTCATGAGGGAACTAAACATGAGTAGTTCAAACAAATTTAGAAGCATTTTGATGCAGATTCCAAGGCCCCTCTGCATGACAGGACTCCCCAGCTGGTGGTGAGCAGCTGAGCAAACCTTGGTAAAACTGGAAACCCAGAAGACACTGTCCCACCACCTGGTAGTTAACCAGAGTCAAGCAACAACTTGAGAAGGGCTCATTATATAAAGCACTGCTTCAAGAGGGGTCAGAGCAGGCAGTGCCAGGGGATTTGTGCTGCTGGTCCCCAGGTCCCTTCAGTCCAGTTTCATCACCATGGGGCTGGAGGCAGAAAACAGCAACTGCACAACCTGATCTGAAGTGGAAAAAGTGACTCATAAGCACCATCTGAAGCATTAGCGTTGTTGGGGACAAATAATTCTGACAGCCAATTCTGCATCCAGCCTGGGGTGACAGTTCCAGTTTGCCTGTTCCCCAGAGCAATGGAGTAGACAGAAATTCAACAGGGAAGTCAGTAAAAGATGAGAGCCACTAACCTGCCACATCTCTGGGGGACACAAGTGGCCCAAAGACTTGGTGGGAAAACAGTACAAGGCAAGGTAGGCTTGCATACTCTTGAATCCAAGTATGTTTTCAACAGACACATCAGTGGGGGTTGGAGAACATGGGACTCAGTAGCTTGATGACAATGTATGAGCCATCACTTACTTGCTTTCAGAAGTAAGAAGAAAACTCTATTCTTAGCACATGATGAAAAACTCAATTTTTTTTAAAAATGAGAAAATTATTAAAAAGCAGAAAAGTTATAGAGAAGTCACACAAAAGCAGAAAGCAGAGGAAAGCACTCTTCTGTGGACTCCGTAATTTCTTCAACCTCTATTTAATCTGCTTCTAGCAGAGACACCAGGCATGATGTCTAGCTATAAACATGACCATGGATGGCATAGAAGGGTGAAGTAAGAGCTTGCATTTCACTCTCAGAGGTAGAGTGTGTTTCATGCCTCAGGCTTTCAGCAGGCCTCTCAGACTTCACAGTCTCAAATTTAGGTAAGTGTTTGCTTTTAGTTTTAAATGCCTTCCATTTTAACTAATAGATTTGAAATAATTAAGTACATTGCCAAATAATTTTGAGCAATATTACTTCATTCCATTGGGCATAAATAACATTGAAACGTAACAAGAAGAACATATGCAGGTGCTCATAGATAGTCTCTGACAAAACCCGCTAGAGCCCCATTTCATCATTTATAAAGTGAAATTTTTAACATGACTCCTTGAGCTCAAATTCCGCAATCATTTGTAAGGACGCGCACAAATACACACTGACATTAAATATGTTTATAAGAAACCAACTCAGGTTCACATTAATGAATGCAATCATCCCATAAATAGCATAGCATTTGTAAACACATGCATATTTTTAAAGTGCTATTTAAAGAGGTTGTTTTTTAAGTAGGTAAAATATTATAACTCAAATTCTATTTACAAGAGTTGCCAGAACCCTTTACTGTAGGGTACTGAAGCCAAATCTATGCCACATTGTATTCACATACATAAAAATACAAAGCTCATGATCAGCTAGATCATACGTACCTGTTAGATCAGAGTGCTAGCTTTATGAGGCCTGGGATTGCTTTATCCACAAATATTGACTTACTACAGATTGCTCTAATTGTTGTACACACATCAATTCATTTAATCCTCAAGGCAGGCCCAGGGAGTGGCTACTACGGACATGAATGCTTTGTAGGTGAAGGAACCAAGGACACCAAGAGGTACCTAACTTCCCTGAGGCACCAACATGCAGTGCCACTTACTGTCCTTATGGCTAGGAAGTGGCAGATAGCTGGACAAACTGAGCTCAGCTGGTGGTAACTTTCTCAGTCTTCCCTACTTGGCTATGCTGCCAGTCTACCGAACTTCTGTATTTCTATTTTCGGGCAGAATATCCAAAGAGGGACATGAAGGCACTTAGTTTTTAAAACATCTCATTTGCTTGAAATATATACACACATACACACAGAGACACTGCATATGTTAGTGTAAACTTTATGAAATGGAAGGATAAGCTCAACAAATTTGAAATTTAGCAAAAAAGGAAGAAAAAGTATTACCAGGATAATAGGAATATAGAATTGAAGGGAATTAGTGTTTCTAGGTTAAATTTCCAACACCTTATTTGTTAACAGTTCCAAGATGAACACCCATAAACACTAGGTTGTACACAAATGTATTGCATACACAATGTTGATTTTGAATGGCCTCACCGAATACAAAATATGTGATTTTGCGATTTAATGTGTGTCCAACAGATATGTCCTGGATTTACTTATATGGAGGTCTACCATCTAAGGGGAGATCTGCAGCTTAAACCGACAGGTGATGGTCTCACCCCTGCAGGAAACTCTGAGTTCCATACTTTTATGGTGACCCTGGCCTACTGTATTGTGTTTTCTTGGTACCTTCCCCAAACACCTCTGTTTCTTTTTATTTGTATCTTTTTCTGTACTTTAGAAGACTCTGGACTCAGGTTCAGAATTTTTCTTGCTCAGAGATTACTTTTGAAAGAAATTTTTATAGCAACCAAAGATGAATAATATGGCTGAGATGTTCATGTCAGGCCTCTAAAACATCCTTATTCACTTATCAAAAAATTATGATAGAACTCCATTGCACAATGAAAATGTCAAGAGATGAAAAATGTGCAAAATAGAGGACTTCAGAAACTGCTCATTAGTGGAGAAGCGTACAAGCACAGAACAAGTGCAGGCAGGCATCAATGTCTCTGTTGACAGACTGCAGCCCTAAAAGAAGAGTGGGGCTCACGCCACACCAGAGCAGCAGCCTCTGCAAAGGCATACAGCGCAGGCCTTTCCGGGAACCCCGGCCTGCCTCTCACTTCCTGTGTGCTTCTGAGCTTGTCTTGGCAGCAGAGACAATTCACTTAACTTTTAAATTAACATGTGTCCTTGCTGATAGACACTGAGAATCGGGCCCTTTCTCCTCTCCATTACTGCTTAGTCTTGAGATTTAATTACTGTGAAAATGAATCAAGACTCATGACTTGGGGCACAGCATTTTAAATGTCGGCTGTAACAATATTAATTCTCTATTTTAGAGTATCAATGTCATCCTATCTTTGCAATGAGTAATGAGAAAATAATGTTAGGAAGGAGGTTACCCATTCTCACTACAGACCATGCAGGTCATAGGGGAGGATTAGTTGCAATTTGGAAAGGCTTTGTTTGGATATCGGTGTAGTTTTATTTTACACATTCTCACAGCCACTTTTATGTCAAGAAACTGTGCAACATGTGTTACATATGAAATGTTCAGAGCCTTTCAACTTTAGCTAGGAAGCTAATGAGCTAAAGAAATATGGCCTCTGTGTATATTATTAAATGCCAGCATGGCCACAGTCCCTTTCATTACCTAAGATGAGCAGGGTGAATGGTAAAATTATTTTCTCTCGCATGCCATGAGCTATAAACCATGGAAATACAATGAAGTTACTAAATGTCCAATCCTCCCGTAAGACACTCTTTTTAAACAAATAAGAATCTCAACATAACCTTGGCATAAAAGAGACCTCAAGACGGTGGCTACCTTCTCATGCAGTCCAGCGCCCTGATGAAGAAGTCCTTGTGCAGCTGGTGCTCGTCCCTCAGGATGGAGCACTGCTCCAGCGTCACCGACATGGATGTCCTGTCTTTGGCACTTTTACAGCAGGTGAAACGAATACCATTCAGTTTGCGACAAATCTGACAGACAGGTAGGAAAACAATTATTCACCTGTGTATACCCATGCATTAGCTTCCCCTAAATACTTCCTGGGTAAGCACTCCAACTATGACTTCTGGTGTAGATTCAGTTATGAAAATCGATTGGTTCTAGTGCAGTTTGTTTACCTTTTCTTGGAAGATTTGGAAGGAAGAGACTTACTGTATTTAGCTGAATTGTTGGAGCCATAGGACATGGGAGAGAGCCCACAGAGAAGACAGTGGTGCCCCAAGGCAAGAATGGTCCGCTGTAGCTAATGGTTACAGCTTATTGGGAGAAGCAATAACTTCATTAAGAAAAGAGAAAGCTGACATTGTGGGAATTGGATACTTGCTTTAAATCTTAACTAGCTAACATGGCATTTTACATTTAAGAAACCTGTTGTAGATTTGGCTTTATGTTATAATATTTTAAGCATGTGCATGGTATAAGATGAGGAAACCATTTGGCACCATGAGAATATTATAAATCTCCATCATTTTTTTATACATTGACTGTGTGCCAGGCACAATACTATCAAATTTTACATAATTTTCTCTTGTAATGAATTTGACATGAACCTTAGAGGAAGGCATAATTACTCCTGCTTGACAGATGAGGGAACTGAGGTTGAGATTGCTTAAGTAACCTGCACACCACAAAGCAGAGCTAGAGTACACATGTTGTGTGCTTATGAACAAGAATCAAATCTTTAAATTCTTTCTTGTTCAGCTTCCCTCTATATTAGTCTTTCTTTTTGTGATTACAATTTCCATTTTTAATTCTTATTTCAACTTTGTTATTCCAATATTTTCTTGTTTTACTGCTTCATGGTTGGTAGATAAACCATTTCATGCTTTTTCCTTCTACCCTAGGATAGGTTTCTGATATAAGATGCCACTAATAACCATTTGTAGCCTCAAAACTGCCAAATAATTTACACTTAAATAAAGTGAATGTTGTTATGGTTTATGTCTAGGTGTTCCCCAGAGCTTCATGCCGTCATGGAGTGGCTTCTGGAGTTTGCGATTGATCAGGATCCAATGCTGGGATTATGGGTGTGAGTGCTCTGGGCAGCTACTCCATACTACAATGTGAGGAGGGGAGAGAGGCTAGCTAGCTGCCTGAGCCGCTGCCACTCCTTTTGCTCTCTTGCTCTTTGCCTCTGCCATGAATGGCTGTTCTCTGTGCCACGGGACACTTTGCCATGGAGCCAGCTGAGTATGGACTGAAACCTCCATTAAGTGTGAGCTAACTAAACCTTTCCTTCCTTCATTTTGGGTGTCAGGTATTTTGTCCCAGCAATGAGGAAAGAGTAACTGAGACAAATGTGATACAATAAAAGTTAACCTTATTATTGGCCACCAAGGAGGTTTTAAAAGTTGCCTGCTTTGAGAAGATGATATAGTTTTTTTGTTTTGTTTTTCCAGAACCGGGTATTGAACTCAGGCTCTTGCGCTTGCCAGGAAAGTGCTAGAGTTTATTCTACTGAGCTATCTCCCCAGCCTCGATATAGTTTTAATAAAGACATTTTTACCATATTCTAATTATGATTCTGATACTATATGAGGATTTATATGCCCCTATTAGTTTAGACCTTCATGCTTTCTAATTCCAACAAAATGACTGCATAAACATGAGAGTATTATTTCACTATATGATCTTATTTTCATTTAGAAAATCCTAGTCCTTTCAATAAACAGTAATTCACATTTTTTAAAGCTTGACTATACCCAGAGTAATGAAGTAGACATTAGTACATGCTCTTGAAGATAAGACTTTTTAAAAGAATTTATATAAAATTTACTCTTTTCATTATATGTAACTTTCCTATTTATGATATGTAGTGTTTCAGATCTAAAGTAAAGGAAAGGTGGGAGGAATTTCATCAGAATAGACAAATGGGAGCCTTAATTTCTCTATGTCCACAGTTCTAGAGCTCCACAGGCTTCATACAGCATGTGCGATTAGCATCTTGCTTCTTTATGTTCTCATTTAAATTGAGATAAAAATGAATAGCTTTATGTTTCAATTTGAATATAAAACATTAACACAAGAAATATGTCATTAAATAAGATTTATAATTTTTTACGTATTTAGTACAGGGTCTATAGGGTCTCCCTACACAGATCAGACTTGTAGTGATCCTCCTGTTTTCAGCTTCCCAAGCACTGGGATTAYAGGCACACATCACCATGCCCAGTCTCAACCKCTGTATCAGCACACCCTGCAGGTGGAGCTGGCATGACATGCTGGGCATTGAACCTTGGTTCCTGTGTCTGCCTAAGCAGGTACTGTAATCTGCTGAGCTATCTGGCCAGCCCACTGAATAAGATTTAAAGAAAAGAATAAAAAGACAGAGAAATAAAAGCTTGCTGAAAAACAACAAAAGGAATTAGTGTAGTTCTTCATTTTGAGAATATTGTTTAGTTCCTTTGTTTACAACTAAGATCCTAAAGCTGACATATCAGCCTGCAGAAGTAAATAACTGATGATAATTGATAATCATATTCAGTTTTAAGTTGTATAGAAGTCATCTATGGTTAGTATACACATTCCAGAAAAATATTGTAGGAAATACATGGGATTTAGGGAAACATTTATATCCTGCCAAATGGAAAAATAAGTGTAGTAGAAAAAAAAAATATATATATATATTAGTCTCTGTCTTGTGAATCCTTGTTTGCGCAATTTCATTATATGTACATTGTTGTGCACTTACCTGCATCCATGTGGTTAGACAGCCCTGGAAAATAACCAGGCTACCTTAATGCTATCATGTCATTAGTAAAATTAAAAAAAGTTATGATCTACTATGTGAGAATTACATGGTCTTCTCTGAAGACCCACGAGCAGCCACACCGGGAAGAACTCTTACGAGTGGTCTTTATGCCGTGCATATTGGTGCTTTGTGGAGCAGCGTAATGGAGCTGCCAGAAAGCTTCTCTCATTATGGTTACCGTGATGATCTTCCCCAGGACTCTAAATGCTTCAAGAGAGACAAAAGCATCTCCTTTGCCATGCTTTTGCTAAATTATTTAAGATAATCCCAGGATAAAATATATTTTCTTTCTTTTCACAGAGGACAATAAGTTATGTTGGATTATGATTGAACTGCTGGCCTTCAAGAAGCGTCTGTTTTAGATGCTGCTGAGAGAACTACCCTAGACACTTGCTTAGCCTAAAACCCAAATTATGAGTAACACTGTAGAAATCAAAAAATATGACATACATCCTAGATCTCCCCAGTGTGTCTTTCCCAATGGAAAAAAAATGCTTTCCTAAAGAAAGATCTTTGGATCTGAAATTTTAATAAAATTCATAAATTTCATGTGATTTATGCCTCATGGTTGCCAGAAAAGAGTTTAAAAATACAGACATAATTCTCTCTCTTTTTACAGAAATCTACAATGGGAAAATAGACAGATCTTCTATCCTAAGGGTGCCATTAAGTGAGAAAGAATCGTACAAAACACATCTCATTACCCCAAGATCAATCCATCAGTAATAAATCCTATGCCAATATCTAAATTAACAAACACATTTACAAGCTCATTAAGTGAACAATATGTCCAGAAGCCTTATTGAAGCTGGGAGTCAGAGATCTGATAACCACAGTCTGTTGAAACCATATGTCTCTAGAGCTTCAGATTAAAAACCTGGCTGATGCAGAAAACTGACACAGCAACCTGCAAGACCAAGAAAATTGCAGCTAATTCATTTCAACCTCAGATTGCCAAATACATCCCAGTTTGGTAAGAGAAATCAAGGATCCTTCCTTGTTGAATTTCTCTTCCTCTTTGGCATGCTCTTGCTTAGTTATAGGACTATCAGCAAAGTGACAATGTCTTATATCCTGGGTAATGGGGATGACATCTGCTAACTCAAAGTTCAAGGTGGGACCCTGCCTAGTAGGTAACCCATAATGCATGCTGTGATGGAAAATGAGATTTGATGTGAGTGCTCACCGTTGCAGCCAGCCACATGATTTCTACATTCTTTCTTTTTTTGGCTTGGATATTTTGATGAAGATTTTCTAGTAATCCTTTTAGATCATTTTGTTCTTGAAAATGTGAAATGTCTGAAGGTGGGGGTAAGAAGGAAGAAAAAAAATGAAACAGTATTAGTGTTATCTTACCCATGTAGTTGCCTTCAATATATCTGCAAATGTTCATGGAAAGCAGTCACATAGCTTGGATTTCATGAGGGCAGAATAAAGCTCAGTATAATTGAAACACATAGGCTTTGGTAGGGAGGTGGAATTCAAACATTCAGGCAAAATTTATGCACAATTCTGCTATATTAGTTCCTAAAAGGTATAGCTTTCATAGGTCACATTTTTACTATATAACAAATGGTTCTCATAGGAAATAGAGGTACGGCTTAAAATCATCGCGTCTCCAAGGTAGGTAACTTGGACACACAGGAATTGTAACAGGATGCAGCCCAGTGACAAAGGAAAGGAGGTTTTTAAGAGAGTTATAAAACCAGTCCAGGGCTCCGGAACTCATCAAAGAAAGTAAGGACCACAATAGTGCTTTTAAATCTATACTAATAGCAGGTGAGGAGTAAAGAGTCAGATCTACAATCACTGCTTTGAATGTTGATAGATGGTAACCAAAACAAACCTAGAATAACCCATAAATTGGAATTTTAAGGAGCCATTAAAAATTATGGACAAATATATCCTTGACATATAGAGGGAATATCCTTAACATATCCTTGAAAAAAGAAATTGGTCAGATTACTGAATTTGTGTAATATGGCACATGTGTGTGTTCATATATTCAAGTATTGACCTCTTTCTGTAAGTATACACAGGTAGAAAAAGACATTTCTTTAAGTCCCTGTCAGGTTTTAGTATTTAATATAATTTTTATAGACTTTTATGTCACTTAAAATAACTACATATTTTAAAATAAAATTCTTGTAAGAGCAATTGAGAACATAGTAGGTGTATATGAAAAGAAGCCCCCTAAATTCCAGTGACACAAAGACACTCAAAGTAGCCTCAGATTAGTAAGATGGACAAATATGTACTATGGCCATGATGTAAAGGAACATGACAAGTCTAAGGAGAGAGATGGGCAATTCCAGGACAGCTGAGTGTGGCAGGAGACTTGCACAGGCACCACAATGTGGCGGCCTTCAGCACTAGAAGCCACAGGGAAAACATTAGCTGACACTGAGTGGGCATGCCTGATTCCTGAGCTACCACATAATTCCTGACTCTTGACCAGAAATTCCAAGAGCGTGAACTGAAATACGTTCACGGTCTCAGGAATTTTGTTCTGAAACAAACACAATGCTTAAGTGATTTTTTTTTCAGGTTCATGGTCCGAGGAGGAGTCAGGTCTGAGGCTGATTCTCCTGTGCTCTGTGTCACTGCTGCTGTCCAATCGATGTTGGTGTTTCCACACTTAGTTGATGGTGTTGCAGACAACTTGACTATTAACAAAACAGACTGGCTTCTTCTGAATGCTGGAACTCCAGAATAAAGTGAAATATTTTTCAAAATAACCTAGTTACCTTGTTGACACACAGTCTTTAATAAAGCTAGTTGAAAGCAGCCTATCAGGCTATTAACCAGTCAAACAAATGGCCATCCCTTGCCTTCTCCCACCGCATAAAGACAGTTCATGGAGCAGACATACATGATGTCTCAGACACTTCTCTTCACCCACATGACATATTTCTTAAAAGCAAGTTGTTTTGATGTTCTTCAAATTTTCAAGACACTTTCTATTTATATAATGACAAAGCTTGTTTTATTCAGAGCACAGAGCTGTCAACACAACATTTCATTTGTTGACAAGTTTTTTCAACCTGGTAAAAATTCTGCAGACCACAGATATCCAAGTCTGGCTTAGGAAAGAAAGATCATTAGTAATGAATGGCTTCAAAACAGCTGAGGCTTTCAGATGGATTGATAACCTCCTGAGGTAGCATGGCTGGTGGGTCTAAGTCTCCAAGCTGTGGTGATAGACACAATGGCAGAAAGATGCAATGACAGACAGATACAGATGATGTATCAGCTGACAATCATGACACACAGAGAATAGAGATGCATTTTAGATTTTCATCATTTCTTCTCAAATGTACAGAGAGCTAATAGGCCCTATTTTTGATAGTCTTTCCTGTATTACTTCAGCACTTGAGTTTCTTGTAATTGAATTTCCATGCAAATATCTCTAAGTATATTCTTTTCCTTTTCAGAGTTCAAGAAAAGAATGAGAGAAAGGTTGCATACAGGAAGGTTCATTGCATTATTTATATTAAGCAGGAAAAAAGCACATGTAAATATTCATAAAAGGAATGGACAAATTCCTATGTTTCCATTCAGTGTAATACTGTGAGAAGTAAAATGAATAACAAGATATTAGGGTCGGGGATGTAGCTCAGTGACATAAGCACCTGCTTTACAAGTGCAAGATCCTGAGTTCGATCCCTGATACAAAAAATAAATCCAAATATCATACACATCAACATAAGTACATCATGAAAACCATGTTGAGAAGTGAAAATTACAATAGAAAAATTCCCAACAGATAAAATATTTTTAATGTTCAAAAATATCATATTTTACATATACACATAAAGTGAATATATATGTATGAGAATAAATATATGGGAATATAAAACAATAAATGAGCTGTTAATTTTCTCAGAGGAGGGCAGCCATGGAGTAGGAAGCTAGGGCTTTTACTGTATCTGTAAATATTTATTTCTCAAGAATTCTGAGGCTAGAAAACACAGTCCCAAGTGTTTGTTATTTATGATTTGTTATTTTTTGTTTGAAACTTTCATAATTCTCCAAAAGGATGGCACCAAGTCAAAATTCCAGAAATATAATTTTCAGTACAAGCTCTACTGTGCGTTGATGTGTACACTGGGTCAAGTTGCATAACCCTTTGTCCCCATCTCCTTAACTGCAAAATGAGGACAGTAACCCTGTCATACTTCATGAACATGTAGTGAAAGACAATTAATAAAGTCACTGCAGAAGATGATGCATTATAACATTTTGTGCCAGTGCTAAAAATCATAGGGAGAATAACTCTCAAGAATGAGTTTAAAGCCTCAGATAGGAAGCATCCTCCCTGAGCAAAGTGCAAATCCCAGGACAGGTAGGACACATTCTCTTCCTGTCACCCATTGCAAACATGTAGGAGCCCAGTGATGGTTCCATCATTCACTGGAACAAAGTCACCAACTGGAGAATCACTTTTCGTGCTTGTTTTCTCTGTGTTTGGTCAAAATATTTCTCCAACACAAAGAATTCTAAGTATGACACTGATGTGCATCAAAAGCAGGGTGCCAAAGAGTAAGTGCCCACCAGACCGGCACTTTGAGATGAGACTGATGATGTCACTGCCGTAGCTTCAGTCCCCATGGCCTGATGACTTTACGGTGCAGGAAGGGGTTTCAAAGTGAAAAGGAAATCCCACTGCCTTAGTACTGAGCCCACTCATTTCCCTACTGAGCAGCACATACAACGTCTATATGGACCAATCACACTCTCAGTCTTAAATTAATGGACATGATGTGACTAGATACAGAACAGAGTCCATGCCCCAAGAGTAGCACCATGCTAAAATTGCTAAAATAGGGGGACAAAGCTTCTCATTCATGCTCCTGAGCCCCTCAACCAACCCTCTTTTCAAACTTACTTAACTGTTGGACATTTTAGTTATGTTAATTAATCAACTTTATTTATTGTTCAAGCCAGTACAAGGGAGGGCTGCTGTTCCTGGAACCAAAACCACTGTAAGGTAAAGAAATGATGATGTATATACTTTACTATTGGCCAACCATATTGCAAATATGTACTCATTTTTTTATGTATTTAAGACAGGGTCTTACTACATAAGTCAGACTCGTAACGATTCTCCTGTTTTCAGCCACCTAAGTACTGGTATTACAGGTGTGCGCCACCAGTCTCAATAGCCAGTCTCTGCACACCCCAGGGGTGGTCCTGTCGGGCATGCTGGGGATTGAACCCCGGCCTCTGTGCTTTGCCTAAGCAGGTGCTTTAGTCTGCTAAATTATCTGGTTGGCCACACAAATGTGTACCCTTGAACTATTGGGAGGAAAGGACAGAGAAGAGTATTTCAGAGAGCCGTGAATTGAATGCTTCTACAATGACTGTTTTAAAGCATTCTTCCCCCATTCTTCGGCATTTTTTCTATAGATATGTGGAGTCCAAGTCCCTCACCTTAAATATGAGTCAGCTTGGAACTATCTTGACCAATATAGTATGGCAGCAATGATGCTATGCAATTATGAAGTCAGTTCAGATGTGGGCATTTAGCTCTTGCCTGATTATTTTCTTGGACTTTGGTGTTTGTGTGTTTCCTGTTGATGCATCTCTTATATGAGCTCATCTGCTATATGGGAAGAAGGCCAGGCCATGTGGAAGATCCTCTTTGCATACTGGAGTCAACAGTCACAGTGGCCCTGCCCCTGTGGCCCTGCCCCTCTTCTTCATACTGAGCTTGTAGACAGCACAAAGAAGAGAGAAAATCCACCCCATGATGCCTTTAACACACATCATCTGATCCCAAATGAAGTGATTTTGACTTTGCTTGAATAAATGAGATGGTTTGTTATCTGGCAGTATATAACTAGGAAATTCACAATAAAAACAACTAAAATTCACAATAAAAAGTACTTGTACTTTTAAGTATAAAACATCAGTGTATGAGGACAATGCTTTCCTAGTCCACTCTGGTTAGCTTTACATTCTGTACTATCAAATCTTCTCTTTTACTCTGAAACAATAATAGTAAATTGTGCTAGTCACCAGACAAAAACAATTACGTGCAAGCCTTTGTGATGTCTTACAATTTTAAATTATGTTCTTTGGAGGCTATAAAATCTTGTAAAATATAAAAAGACAAAATTTCACAAAAACAAATTTCATTTAAATTGTACTTAAAATCTATAATGGAGGTACTATAATAGGTGACATTTCAAAAGCCCAGCCTGGTAAGAGCTGAGTAGTTTTGAATCCTGCACTTTCAGCACTTTCCCTTCAATGAATTTTAAGCGTCATCACTGATAGCAACAGGCCAAACAAACTCTACAAATAATTACTAAAATATATTCAAAGCACCACACTGTAAATTCATTGGCTTTCCCTTCCTCAGCATTAAACACAGGAAGCCAAGAATGTGATAAGTAAGGACAGGAAGAAAACGATAAAGCTTATTTTTTAAAGAAATATTTCATATTTTAATTTCAAAATCTCCAAATAGCTTATAGACATGTCAAAGGGTTGGGAGCTTCTGTTGTCCTTGAAAATAAGACCTCACCAGAGTATCTCCAGCCTGGCACAGTGGACGTCAAGAATGCTGCCCCAGTGAGCCTGTCACTTCCATATCTGCCCTTTGGGGCAGCCACCTCATAGGAGAACTGCAGTGGCACAGGGAACACAGACAGGCTGACGTGGGCTGGCATTTTGAGCTCCAGTGTTTAAGACTGATTAATTCCCATGCAGGTCCTATTTTGGGGGACGCACAGTAGTTTCCAGTTACTGCCTGTTCAGCACCTCAGTTCTGGTCTCCAGCTGCTGGCTATCCTTTCCTGCTCTGGTGACAGAGCTGAGCAGGAAAAGAAGACCTGAGTGTAAGGAAAGGCTTCACACGGGTGCTCCGTGCAGTCCTTCTGGCAACCTACTTTTGTCTACTTTAAAGAGGACTTCATTCTGCCAGGAAAGGGGGCAACTGTCATCTTTTTCTCTAGGGATGACTTCCAAGTCTTTGCATGATTCCCCGTGATAGTAACAGCAAGGAAAGCCTTGCTGAGAGCACACAGCAGGCTGGAAGGAATTAGAGGGAGCAGCCCTCCAAGTTCAGGTAAAGAAGGAACGCAGATCTGGAGAGCATTTTGATCCTTCTCTCCCCAGCCTGTGTAAGGGTCAGATGCTGCTAAAATATACCAAGGTCAAAGGGCAGCACAGAGAGGCAGGTACACAATAAGCCCTCTGCAAAAGGAAAGGGTTTACTCTTCCACGCCCCTGGGCTTCCTGACAGCATGGAAGGAAATGAATCCCCAGTAGTGAGAATGAGAGGCAAGAAGAGAGGAGCTGGCTGGGAAACTCTTCAGCATTCTCACATTCACAGTCCTGGTTTATCTCTTCAGGATCCAGAGGCAAATGCCGACATTCTCCTGCATATTTACTGCCATATAGAATAAAACAACTCCTGAGGTATTAAGAAAGGCAAGAAAGAGAAATGAAACTGTCTTGGAAGGCTGCAAAGAGGACAGGAGTAAGGCCCACATTTTGTTCCATTACTGTTGTTCCTTATTTGATTTGAAGCTGCCTCTTAATTGGTAATCTGAGACATTCATACATTTCCAGTTCAATAAGGGCAGAAAAATGAATTACTTGATTTAGTGTTCTTACATTGCCGCTCTTTTTTCATCTCCCTCATAAACATAATGTCCAAATTTCCCCTTGAACTGGTTCCAATGACGATTCCACTTTTCTGGAGTTTTGTGATGCAGAATTGTAAAATCAAAAGAAAAAGAAATAAAGAAAAAGTGAACTAGAAAGTACAGGTCATTGGGGTTATGGTTTTGGGAGGAGCAAAATGGTAAATATATAATCTTTGAGCATTGTGTGTTCAATAGCTGAGTGAATTTGAGTTGGAAAAAGAGGACTTAATAAGCTGGTAAGGTGAACTAATAAGTTAGTTGTTTCTTCTTTGAACTTTAATTAAATGTTGCAATAAATTTTTAGTCAATTGTTTAGTCCATGTATTGAATATGACATTATGATAAAATTGATTCATAAGGCATCCCGGAATTAATGCAGGTCAAATTAGATACTTATTCCCAAAAGGAATGATGAATCAAAACATGTTACTATCCATATTATCCCTCACAATATTACTAAAGATCTCTTGGTGATGTTTTCCAAAGCTTATTATTAGGGGAGTTTAAAAAATACATATTTCTTAAAAAGTCATATGAAGGCCAGTGATAGCTCAGCAGACTAAGCAAATGCTTAGGCAAGCACAGGGGCCAGGGTTCGATCCCTGCCACCATGAGCCACTCTGACTCTGCCCCCAGGCACCCTGAGTCAGTAACCAAGTCCAGATGTGGTGGCATGTGCCTGTAATCCTAGAGCTGGGGAGGCTGAAAACAGGAGGATCACTATGAGTTCAAGCTGCATAGTGAGACTCTGAACAGAAAAAAAGATCTCATGGAATTAGTTACATGAAAAATGTCAGTACAGTTATTATAGACAAATTAGGGAAGGAAACAGCATATTGAATAGAGGTACAAACTGTACAGAGGACTTTACAATCAAAGTGAACTAGAGCAATAGGTTGGTTTTTGTACACACAAGAAATACAACTCAGAGAATACCATAATCATTACCTTATCCATCTCGCTAACATTCATTAGTATAATGTGAGTTCATTTTGTCACAGAAATTGGCAGTGGATATATTGGCTTCCTTTTCCTGGTGAGATAATGGTAGAATGTACTTTGAAGTACAAGGTATATATGTACTAACTATTCTAATTTGGCTGACAATGAAATAAATTCAGGCATTCAAAACATTAAGTGACTCACCTAAGTGAGCTTTCAAGTAAATTTATGTCTTTTGATTTCATGCCATTACGCTCTGACTTACAAGACTGGTACACTGAGAGGTCAGCTAGTCTTTGATGTGTCATGAAATCTGGGATGCAAACCTTAAGCACTCTAAAGAATTGTAGGCCTCATGAAAAGAAAAGAATAAAGAAAATGTACAGAAATCTAAGACCATAGTGGATTGTTAGCTAGATGGGGATAACCATAAGACTTGATGGTTCTAAATTATGACAGCTATCAAATAACATAAAAGTCACAGACATAAATCCATAGTTGGTCAATCACATGGCCATTTGTATATGCATATGTGTGTCTGCCTTTTTGTGTTGCAGTGTTGACTCTACTTCATGCTCTGATAGAGAAAATTACGATTTCATACTTTTGTGTAACCTATCCTTTCAAAATGTTTCAAGAGACATTGGTTTGAAAAAGTCACTTAGTTTGCAAATATTAACAGACTATTAAAACCTTCAAGAGTTAGGTGCATCAAAGTTTCTGCAGCAATGGATTAAAATAACTTCATAGTTGCAATAATATAAACATTAAAACAGAACATAAAAGCTTAGTGCTTGAAATACTCAAATATTTTAAAATCTACAGTTTTAGATGGAGGTCAGAAACTTCTAGGCCACAGTGGGAGAACAAACAAGGGCATAAAGGGAAAAGAACATTCAACTAGGAGCTGTCCCAAAGATGGGCATGGAATTTAATTCCTGTTTTCCTACCAGCAGGATGTGGAATCTTAAAAAAACCAATGCTGGTTCCAAAACCCTCTTTGCCAATGACAGGTCTGGAGTTGATCAGTATATTTTTTTCTTTCTGAAATCAGGTTTCACTATGCAGTTTAGACTGGCCTTGAACTCAGAGCAATTCTTCTACTTAAGCCACCTGAGTCCTGGGCATACAGATATGCGCCACCACATCCAGCTACAGATTAGTATGTTTTGAATTACCACCTGAGGAACAACCATTAGCAAAATACTAGTGAGAGTTTTAATTCCTCATGATCTCTTAATGTGAAATGTGGTATTTAAAAAAAAAATTAAAAGGTTTAGACTATAGACTGGGATTAGCAAATGATAATATTCAGGCAAAGTCTGACCAGTTCTCTGCATTTATAAATGCAGCATTATTAGCTCAGCTCCTATGTCCACTGTACACGTGCTGGCTATGACTTCCTTTACCTCATAGTGGCAACCTTAATTGGTTGCAGTCTATATACCTGTATTACTTGCTTTCTGACCTATTTATTTATTTATTGTGGTACCAGGGATCAAACTCAGGACCTTGTGCTTGCAAGGCAGGCACTTATGCCACTGTGCTATATATCCTTGGCCCCTTGACCCTTTAAAGAATCAGTCTTCAAACAATGGTATAGACCTTAGAAATTTCAACAGGATGATGTAAATTCTAAAATAATTTGATTACAGAATTTATTTTACCATCCAGTAAGTAATTAGTAAAAGCAACAGTATTCCTACAAACACTATAGGTTGGGTTATTCTTGAGATTTAATAGTACTCTACTGTCCTCTGATCCTTTGAATTATCTGGCCAGGGATAGTGATAAGGCTCAGTTGTGGCTGTTGCCTGGCCTTCATGAGCCCCTGGGACAAATACAACACAAAACAAAAGCACAACTAAATGACCTAATTAACCCCAGTAATTCACATATTCCTTTACTACTTATGAAGTTGAAATCATAGGCCAACAGTGCTTTTTGAATTTAATACATAAAGTCAACCAATACCAAGGACTCCTATCCTCTGGGAGTTCATATTCTGGGTGAGGAGGTGCTTTTGAACTTGGTTCTTGCTAGGTGATGATAGATGTTATGTAAATAAAATGAAAGGGAAAAACGGGAAGTGACAGGTCAAAAGAAAATGGTTAAGCAAGGCCTTACTGAGAAAGTGGCATTTGGGCAGAGACTAAAAGGAGGTGACTGACTGAGCCACAAGGGCTGAAAGCATTTAAGGCAGGAAAGAGCCACTTGAAAACCTCTCGGACAGGGTAGGAGGCCAATCTGGGCCAAGGGGAACCGCTGAGCAAGAGGGAATCCCAGGGCTAATGGGACAAGCTGTATGAGGCATTATCAGTGCCTTTTAAAGAATTCTTAAGAATCTATGATTTTATTGTGAAAAAAGAAAAGAAGTGGACTATAGAGTTTGTGAAGTGTGATTAGACTTTCCTTTTTAAATGCTCTCTCTACTGCTGTGATAATTGAGTGAGAAGAAAACAACGAAATCTAGAGAAGGTGATCACTCTAATCTAGGAGAGAGATAAGCAATGTTTGCAAAAGCTGAGCAGATGCAGATGGAGAGAATTGTTGACATTTCTTGTAAAGTCAGTGAAAGCTTTTTATGGTGCAGAATTAGGCCAGGGGTGAAAGAGTCGAGGCTATCTCCACTTTTCCCCTAACACAAATAAAGCTGGAATTGATATAAATGTAGACAGAAGACTGTAGCAAGAGCATTCTATAGAGCACACTTCAGGAACCAAGCGGAATGGATGAGTAAAGAAAGACAGAGCAGACATGAAGAACTGAGGTCAGGTCAACAGCGCACGGATTTAGAGCAGTGAGGCTGTTTTCACCAAGCCAGCGGAGTAGATGCTTGTGCATGGAATTCTGGGACACCGCAGCTCTCAGAGAAGGAGGGTCTGTAAAGCAGGCCGAAATGAAGCACGTGGATCGCAGCCTCAGTCATAGAACGTGGGTGTCCTGGAAGTCACGCAGACAGGAAGGGAACAAATAACCATGACAAACACATTACTGGACAAAGGCGCATGAGGACAAGGGGAACATCTGGCTGAGCATGTGTGAATCCCAACAAGAACAATTGCAAAGAAGTTTTCTGAAGCAAAGCCTGGTTAGATTCAATTTGGGGAAAACTTAGTGCAGAAAAATTGGAGTCAACTAATAAACTTCAAATTCTACTTTTATCTTCTCTTTTTGGGAAATTTTCAATGTTGAGCTTATCCTTAAACCTTAATTTGTTCACAATGCAGGCACCAGACAATACTTTGATTACAGATTTTTTTTTATATATTACCAATTGTTTTTTAACATTTGGGCGCATCTCTATAAGATGTCTTCCTTCTAGTTGACTTAGTCAGCTATAAATACCATTAAACAACAAATAAATGCAACAGTGTGATGTGCCACTGAAGTTGGTCGTCCAGTTTTTATTTTTTCCAGTGTTACAAATGTAGTCAGCTTTCTATTTTTCAGTAACTCTCTTATGTATATCAGTTTTTAATTTCATTTTATGTAGAGCACATTTCTGAATGGTGCCTAGCAGATCTATTTTTCATCCCTTTTGGAAACAAAATCCAATTATTTTATTCAGGATACCATTATCTTGTTCTGGAAAAAGACTTTTCATTTATTAATGAGTTCTGTCTCATTTTGATAAAGTTGCTACATTTTCAAAGACTGCATGACAATGTTTATTTACAAAGCCAAAGAATTAGACAGTAACGTATGTTGCTCAATACTTGATGGAAAGGTATTCCATTTTAGTCATTCCATGTTGTATTTACAGTTAAGCTCTTCTTCTTCTTCTTCTTTTTTTTTTTTTTTGTATTTTAGGGAAGAGTCTACAGGGTGTTCAGGGTCTCACTACTA
>NDGN011447572.1:0-17994 GCA_002564285.1 Tympanoctomys barrerae
TCAAGAGATGAGGAAAGTCAAGTTCCTATCAGGAAAGCCAATGTGACAAGCTTCTCCTTGAAGCTGAGCAGTGTGCTATCTTCCCCTCTTGTCCTAGGAAGCGGCTCAAGATGAGGCCCAAAGCTTCCCCAGAGTTCATCAGGAAATCCAGCATGACAAGCTCCTCTAGCAGAACAGCCCAAGAGAGCTAGTAGCTTCCAACAGCTCCAACAGCTTCTCCAACGGCATCCCTAACAGTGTTTTGGCAGCTTCTCTTGTTCTACCTTTATGCTGCTGGCAACAACCCTCAGGTGGGCCTCCTATACCTAGCACCATGCTAGTTTAATTCAGCTGAGTGTAATATGTTGACCACCAGTTAGAAATCCATTACATTGACTGATCAATAAATATTGGAATGAAGAAATGACAGTCACAGTCCATACTCACTGGTCTTTATTGCCTGCAGAATGAAAGCTTAAACACCTTAATGTGGCAGTTAAAACCTTCACTAGTCTGTCCCTTGTGTAGTACTGCAACCATATATCTCTGCCCCCTACCATTTCTCTGTCCTGTTTCAGGTCAAGGACCCCAGCCCTCCTTGTGCCTCTGCTGGTGCTTTCTCTGCTTTTAAAGTTTGTCTTTGTCCTTCAAATCTTTGTTATATGTCTGCCTTTAACCACTTTTCCATCATCCTCTACATATCCAGAAAAAGCTTGTGTTGGACTTTCTGATTATATTCAAAGGAGGACAGAGCTCACACCCTGAACAAAAACATAGAGGTTCGTGTTCTTCCTGCCACCTTCAAGCCATGAGTCCCATGGTTAATTATATAAACTCTCTGATTTTCAACATTCTCATTTGTAATGTGTGTCTGCAATGGGTCTTTGACCTTGCAGAATTTGGGCAGGATTGATGACAACAACTACACTGCACAAGGTAAAATTTTTCTTTTTGGTGGCTGGCTCAGGGCACCCGGAGGTGGGGCTGGCACAGCATGTGGTGCTGGGGATGGAACTCTGGTCCCTGCACACTTGCCTGAGCTTGCTTAAACAGGCATTTTAGACTGTTGAACTATCTCACTGGCCCTGCACAAGGTAAACTCTTAAAAATATAACAGCTGCTTTAGTGACTGTGGCAGTTCTACCACCTGTTGTGATGTCATTAAGTGAGATATGTTGCTGTCATATTCTAGGTTGCAAAGTGTATTTGTCTAGTTTTTCTTTACATAACCAAACCCCTATCATTCTTTAGAGTGGTATACATATGGAGGAGCCCAAAAAGTGTTCAAATGAATGGATAGGTGGGAGAGATTGGCCAATGCATGTCCAGGCCCTCATCATCTGTTGAAGAGCCTCCTGGAATGGGAATTGAGACTATCAATGCTTACTCTTTATTTCAAGACATTTCTGAGTAGGAGTCTCTGCATCATCCTGAGTTTCCCACAATCCTCTCCACTTTTACTGCTTTAAATTCCCTGCTACCATCCACACTATGTTTGACCATTTCCTGTCATCGGTGAGAAACAGGCCAATGGCCTATGAAGAACCTGAGCATGGGAAGATTTTTCAGCCTATGAATGATGCTGAGAATTTTGTGGACAATGAGTACTCGGAAATTTTCGTCTTTTTCTCTCTTTCTCTTTTAATACTGCAATAGATTGAAAAATCTTCCAGCCAAGAGAATTATTGCCTCTTCTTGCCTGGATCTTAAATCTTTGTTCAAAGACAGCTTGTTTTAATTGAAAATGTTCAATCGATCTCTGCTATCCTTCCTCCTTGTGTCCCTTTTCTTGACTTAGAGGGGTAAATATGGGCTTTGAGGTATGAGGCTTTGAGCTATGAGGAATGCATAAGAGGGATGTGGGAGACACCCCCAGTAACTCCCACTTTATAACACCATCTTTTAAACAGAGCTTGTCCAAAACAAATAAACACCTTAGAGTGGAATTTTTTAGGGATAACCATGTTCCTTAGAGGTTCTAGAGGACAGAGGAACAAGGATACTGTGTATGGTTGCTTCGGGTCTGGATTTCAGTATGGGTGGAGAAGAAGGGATCAGTCTTCACTCCCACCATTCACCCTTTTATCCGTTCAGCCCTGTAGCGTTCGGCAGGTGCTGCAGTACTCCACCCCAATGATCATGTGCCGAGTATTATGGTTCACATTTTACAGCCAAGAAAAATGAGGCTCAGGATGACAGAATTCCTCATGCAATTCTCATAATGTTCTCCTTTCCTATGTGTATGGTAGAAAATCTCCCCAGGTTAGTGGCTTAAAACAGCAGTGGCTATTCTTTCATTTTCTCTTTTGGTCAGTAATCAGGGAAGGGCTGAGGGAGCGGTTCTAATGCAGAGTCTGATGCAGTTACAGCCAGATGACAGCTAGAGCCAGAGGAGCAGAACCTGAGGGGTCACTGGCACCCTTATGTAAGCAACAAGCAGGAGTCACCCCTTGTGCTCTCAGCACTCAGGGCCATTAGCCCACTTGCATAGAAGCTCAGGTCTCCAGCTCAAGGATCCCAGGAAGCAGGGCACAAGTTCTGTTGCCTCTTCTGACCTTGCTGCAGAAGTCACACAATGTCACTTCCTCCCACTTCTGCCATCTGTTTGGTTAAAAGTCATTTACAAGCCCATGAAAATTCAAGGGGAAGGGATATAAACCACACTTCTCTGTGGAAGAAGTGTCAAGGTCATACTGTAGAAGCACACAGCAGCCAGGAGACACTGTTACAGACAACTCTGGAAAATACAATCTGTACGCAGGGGCGGGGCCAGGGTCTGGATTAGTCAGAGCTGTTTGCAAAACTTCAGCTGCAACTTTTCACCTCATTCTACAGGGACCTCTGTTTTCCTCTGTGAGCTGAGCTTTTAGGGTCAGCCCACACAGCTGTGATTTTGTCTCCTCCAGCTGATGGAGAATGGACGGTTAAAAGCAGCCAGGCTTTCCCTGCAGGCCCTGCTTATGGGCAGACCTCCAGGGTCTGCTAGGCATATAGACCACACCCAGTGCCAGCCTGTGAACTTTTAAAGAAGGAGACAGGAAAGGTCAGTCAGATCCAGAGAAGGAGAGAAGGTGGCAGCCCCAGAGCACAGACAGCCTGCAGTGCAGCTCGCTGTCATAAACAACTTGTCTGGTGTTTTTCCTTCTCCCACCAGGCACTGGCCTGGGATGACTCAGGCTTTGACAGAAAAGGTGCCTTCAAGTCACGAAACAGTCCAGGGCAATGGAAAACTCATGGTTCTGAAGTCGGATATGCCTGGATTTAAGTACTGACTCACTACCAGTTATGTGGCCTTAGACGAGCTCCTTAGCCTGTCTGTGTCTCCTGTGCTGGGTTGTTTTGAATTACATGGTATGTAGGCAACACTCCCTGGGAAGTACTAGGCACACAGTAAGAGCTCTGTGAATGCCAATCATAACATCCTGGGCCCTGTCCTGTCCCAGTTCAGGGACTTCATGAAGAAGGTGGTGAGAATTCACTTGCGTGGTTCCCAAAGGTTGCTTCCTCTCCAGGGCCCTGAAGAGAGGGGACCTAGAAGCCTCACTAGCCTCAGCCAGCACCAAGGTCAGGCCTGCAGCAACTGCCTATCCACTGTGCAAGTGGAATCTTCTCCATCTTTTTCTCCCACTCCACTTTGTCCTCTCCATTGTGATCCACACATACTCTTCCCACCAAATGTTCCCCTCACACAAGCCCTCGCACAGTTGAAACACAGGATGCCAAGATGTCTAATTGATGAAGAACTAGAAAAGGCCGTGGGAATCTAGAAGGACCCTGTCCCAGCATGGGCACTGAGAAGACTCATGTAGGGAAAGATAACCGGACTGCAGGATTTGGGCTGAGGAGAAACTGGCCCTGGAGGCACAGGAAGAGGAAGGAAAGTTCCCTAACTCAGCAGTGTAAAGAGCAAGAGCTGAATAGGGAGGCAGCAAATGGGAAGTAGAAAAAACAGTCAGGGGCCCAACTGAGAGCACCTCTCTAAGTCATGCTGTAAAAGCAACTGGGAGCCACTGATATGCTTTACTGAGCTGTGTGGAATGAGAGGATCTTATCTTAGAGCCACCCCACTCCATAGCTACACAATAGAAAATGTCCTGGCTTGGGAGGGAGGTGTGCTATGGTAGGAAGCCCATTAAGACAGGATGAAAGCAATCTAAGGGAGAGATGATGCTGACCCATTCTGGGGGGAAGGAAATAAGCAGAGCAAATCAAGAGAAAGGTTTCATGAGGATGGGCTGGTGATGGTTTGCATGTCTGGAGCTGACAGTGCAGGAAAAGGAACAGTTGAAGGTTAGGTGAGTGACCATCTAATTTGTGCCCTGTGATGTAAGTGATAGGTGCTTTGAATGAAGTCAACCCAGAAGCACAGGAGTTGTGGAGCAAGGACAATACTCACAGCCTTCAGAAGAGAGGAAAGCAGTACACTAGAAGGCTCTCCTAAAGAAACATTGAGGAACTGGAGAACTGATGGGGACATGTCACCCAAGGGGAAGAGAAGAGGATCATCAGGCAGAGGAAATAGGATATCGGAAAGCCCAGAGATGCAAGGTCCTACAAACACAGCAGATGCTCTGTACTATTGATTAAATGAGTGTTGTGTTGTCTTAATTCTTACTAGGGTGTTAATGGTCAATATGGAATCATATTGACAACTCCTAGTGGAGGTTGTGTTTTAATTAATAGGTCATAAATCTTCACACTAAGAATTCACTGTTGGTAGAATGTCAAGATGGAATGGAGATGCTATTTAAAGTCTTGTTTTTACCACTGTACGTGAGGTTACCAAGGAGCTGACTGATTCCTGAGGGCCAGGCAAGCCCTGATCTCACACATCAAAGGTCTCCTGCCTTCTTTTCTCATGGATCTGGCTTAATCCTGGCTCACCTGAGGCCAGACCAGGGAAACTCAGTGATCTCCAAAGGGTTGCAGTGCATTCTAAAAGCTGCGTGAACAGACTTTTGGGTAAGGATACTCTAGACCTCCTTGCCAGCTCCTCCCCTACCCATTTCTGTGGCCTTAGGCAAATTATTTAACTTCTGTGCAGTTTAGTTTCCTTATCTATCCAATGAGAATTATAGCAACAATTACCATCTAAGCTTTTGGGAGGACACAAAGGACAGAATCAACAAAAGCTGAGAGTGGTGAGTGGTGTCACTGTTTTTATTGTCGTTGCCATTTCTATTCCTAGGCCTCTTTTCATGCTCAGTCTCTTTTCTAAGTCACTCCTTAACACATGCACCTGCAGACATGAAGCTGGGGCGGAACGTGGCGAGAACATTTCTAGATTATTACCGGCTGAACCCCCTGTTGGAGAAGGTGACAATTCCCATGCCAAAACTACGGTAAGTAGCAGAGCAGAGCAGATGGGCTTCAGTCCTATTTATCTGGCTTTGGGGGTTCAGGGTAACTTCCTCAGCTTCTTTCTGGCCCTTAGTTTCCTATCTGTGCTCTAACAGAGGCAATCCTAGACCTACCTCAGAGACCACATGTGTCAGAAGAGTCCGTCTCCTAAGCCTAGAATATCATTATGTATCATCTCCTGTAGCATCTGGTTGTAGTCCCAGACTGTCCCTCATTAAGGCCTAGGGCAAGTTCCTTGGCTTATCTGCTTAGTCAGAGGATGTCTCAGGCTCCATATTCCACAGTGCAATGTGTTCTACATCTCTGAGCCCCAGGGCCATACAAAGTCTGCATGACAACCTACACTGTTACAGTGAGGGATGGTCCCATTTTAACGTCTAACATGGGGTGGATGTTGCTGGAGGCTGACACTGGTCCTCGTTCTATGTTATCCTGAGTGTTTCCATATGCTCCTTCATCAGCTAGTGCATCCTCTCAGCTTTTTGTACCAACTCCATGTCTTCCATTTCTTTGTCTGTAAAGTACATGCATACCTTTCAAATTAGAGTGAAATACACAAGATGCACCTGGCAACAGTGTACATTCACCCTATCAGTACATGACTTGTCCCCTCCCTTAAAGACTTGAAGGTTTGGAACTAGACAAGACACCCCCCACCCCCAAGACTTCCTAGCCTAGGTGGACCATTCCACTAGCTCATGAGTGGCTGGGGTAAGTTCTCTGATGGGGCCAACCTGCAGGTCCAGTGAGGAGAGGAGGCTGGAAGGTGAACATCCATCTTACCTGAGAGCTAGGCAGGAGCTGGATCTGCTGAGCATCCCCATGCCTGCTGTCAACCAGCCTGGTGAGCATTTGGGGAGTGACATCCAAAGGCATCAGGAGTGTGTCAGCCCTGCCCTTTCTCTGGACCTGTTTGCCTACTCCCCCAGTGGACAAGCCTTCCGGAAGGATGGGACAGTGCCCAGCAACCTGCTTCTTCCGGATCATCCTTCCCACTGACCTTGCCCATATACTTCAGATCTGTGCACTGATACACACTGCTCTCCGCCCCCTCATTAATTAAACAATATAGATCGTTGTTATTTATTGTATTCATTTTTACATCATTTTATATATTCCCAGGGGCCAGGAAGATAGCTCAGTGGATAAGTGCTTTCCTGGCAAGTGCAAGGGCTTGAGTTCAATCCCCGGTTCTGCCAAAAAAATTAATAAATAAATATACATTCCTGATCTTACAAATGAGGGGGGAAAAAGTCCAGAAAGGTAAAAAGCGTTGTCTGAGACCACAGTCTTTGGCAGGTCCAGGATTTGATTATAAGAGCTTATGATTCCAGAGCCAGCCAAACATCTCTGGCAGAGGTTCATCAATGTGGACTCAAAACTCTCTCAGGCGCCTAGGAGCTGCACAGCCATGTTCAACCTGCAGCCACGGGGCATGTCCCCTTTTTTATTTATGTTATAAAAACAAATATATAAAAAGGAAATTTTATTACTTATGTATTAACTGCATTATATATTTTATATGCAGCCCAAGACAATTCTTCTTCACTCGGTGTGAACCAGGCAAACCAAAAGGTTTGACATGGACATGCCTGACCCACGAGGGTAGGCAAGTTTCTTGGCTTCTTAATGGCTTTCTTTACCCCTAAAGGGAATAGTAACAACCACCTCTACAGATGATCTTAATGGTTGGATATGAGCTTTCTGCAATGCTTAGCACCTAGTAGGTGCTCAAAAAACTAACCTCATCTCCTCTAGCTTCTGGATTGTGGTCCCAACTCCCAACCAGTTTATGATGGTCTAGGGTAAGCCCCTTGGCTTACCTGTTGCATTCCACAATCAAATGAGTCAAGCTTCTGGAGGTCCCAGGTGCCCCTAGAGTCTGCATAACAATATGCTCTCATGATACCTTGTCTCGGATTGCACACAAATTGTTTGTGTCCCCATCCTGGATATTGGAAACTCTTCTAGAAGGATCAAATCTGTTTTTTCTCTCTACCCCTGTACTGCCTACTCTACACTGAACATGCATGAATATATTCATTCATTCACTCATTCATTTGCCATTCATTCACCTTGGAAACACAATACCTTATGCTGGGTCCTTGGCAAAAGGAGGTGCTGCAAGGAGCTGGTGAGGAAGGCATGACCTTTGCCTTTGTGGAGCTCAGCTCTAGAGGAAAATGCTTATTTCATTCTTATAAGCCATTCTTGATTAGTCAAAGTTCTTAAAAAATTAAAGCTTTATAAAACTCAAAAGAATTCTCAGAATCTCATTTACAAGTTAATTTGGGGATTATCTCTTTCAGGTGCTCTGTCAGCCTGAATAAAATTATCATGATCCTTCACCGCCATTTTTTCCCATGTTATATCATCATAGACCAGTGAAATGGTGCTGCCACTCTGGGGGATCCTCAAAATCATCTAGTCCCTCTTCACAATACAGATGAGGACACTGAGATCCAGGGAGTGCAAGGTCAAGGTCACACCATCAGAGCCAGGACTGGAGCCTAGCTCTTCCCAGCTACATGTACTCGAGTCAGTCCATGAAGATGGGGCTGAGGGCGCCCTTGAATCTGGGTCAGAGGGTACAGGGCAGACCTAGGGGCTCTGATGGGAAATGCTCAGGACTCTGTTTGCTCTGAGGTTAGGAGCTCTCTTAGAAAAAGGAGCAGAACTCTTCCCTAGTTCACCAACAGCCTCGAGGATGACTGTAACAAACTATATCTCTGGTTTAACCAACTATGAACACCACTGAACTTTACATCGATAAGTAACCCTTTATGATTTTCCAGAAACATAGCCTCCGATTCTAATTTTGGAATTGAGTACTCCCTTCCCCCTTTTTTGGTATTATTTTCCACCAGAGCATCAAATAGCTTAAGAAAAAGAGCAGTTCTGGTTTTAAAGGGAAATTACATGTTTTGAGTCAAAATTAATCTTTGTTTTCCCCCATCAGTATGGATAATTATAGTGTGTCATTTTCTTCCTACATGCTGGCAGGAGCTGGTCGGCATCCTTGGGTGATGAGCAGAACAGCAACATTGGCCCAAGAACTTGATCTCAGGGATGTGTAGTCAGTGAGCAAAGCAGAGCCCCACTTTTTTTCCCCCACAGCAACACACAGCTCTAGTGCCCCCAAAGCCCCTGCCAACTCAGATGGGGGAAGCAGGCAAAGTGAGCTTCCAGAGTAGATGCAGCCTGCATGTGGAGGGCAGGCTGGCTTCTGCGTGGGAGACGAGCTTGGGTTCTGAACAAGCCGGGAGGACCAGGGACTTTCATGGTGTGCGTGCGTGCATGCGTGCGTGCGTGCCTGTGTGTGTGGTCATCAGCTACTCAATACACTGGAACCCTCCATGTGCCAGGGCCTGTGCTGAGTGCTGGAGGCTCAGAGAGAGCCCTCGCCCACCAGGAGCTTGCATTTACAGAGGACAAGGGCAAGGATGTATGCAAATACAACATGAAGCTGTGCACAGAAAGTGCTTAACTATCTTTCAAATTATCTCCTCTTCTCCATAGTCCCTCAAGGCTCCCCATTGCTTTCCAGCAGCTCCTCTTCTTGCTACTCAAGACCCTGGCCTAAATTTTAAACTTCATTTACCTTCTACGACCACTTCCTCCATGAGCATCTCACGCCCTGTGCTTCCACCCATGTTCATGCCTCCATGTTTCTATTTATACTTTTTCTGGAATGTTCTCCTTTGATCTTATACATGGTGCACTCTCACTTGTCTTTTAGAGCTTAGTCTACATGTCACACCTTCTGTTCGGTCCCTTGGTTCCACCTCAGACAGAGCTGCTTCCTTTGTGTTGAGTTCCTAGCTGCATTTTTGTACACACTGCAGACATTTTGCACACGTGTTAATGCAACATGTTCTGTGGCTACTGTCACGGCATCTTTGCATGTCTGGCTTGTCCTTGGAAGCAGTCTTGCTCTGCTCTGTCTCCGTGGTGCATGGTGAAGGGCTGGCATAGATTTAGTCCTAAATTGGTCCTGAATATGACTGAGCATAAAGTGTTAGAGCTGAGGAAGCCCTCAGAAACCATCCTTTTTGATCTTTTTACATGACAGAAAAGAAAAGTGAGACAAAACCAGATATTGCTCTCCCACACAATCTGGCAAGTATTTGGCAGCTGACAGGTGCTTTTAGTGGAACTCAGACAAGTTTTAAAGGATGTAAAGAATTTGTATTGATGAAAGAGAAAGGAAGAAAAGACATTCTATGCTGGGGGCCAGGTTGTGGGGAGGCACGAAGCAGGACCTAACAAGACACACTCAGTGTGTCTGACTATGACAAGGCCAGGATGTTCAGCAAGAAAGAGATGATAACACCCATTGCCATTCCTGACACTCCTCAAGCACCTACTCTGCATCAGGCCTGAGTTTAGCTCAGGAATTATACAGAAAAAACAAATGCACCTCACACTAAGTCTCAGGGAGTAAACATACAGACAAAACAACCTAGAGAGTGGTGAGTGAGGTCTGACGTGATGTGCAAAGTGCGGCAGAAACCCCAAGGAAGAGAAGATCTACTGGGAGAGGTCAGCTCCCAACAGAGGTGAGTTTGGAGATGTAGAAAGGAGAAGGGCCTCCGCAGAGAGCAGTGGTTAGGATATTTGCCTTCCAGTGCCTCCTTTCTCTCTCTGTGTCCTCAGAGGTTCTCTGCCCTCCTGACCCCTCCCCAAGTCTCCTTGCACAGTCATGCTCCCCACCACCACTGCATACCTTATTCTGCCTGCTGACACCAAATTGAGCTTGTCTCTCTAGGGTTAGCACACTTTCTTTTGGCCCCATAAAACCCTCCCAGCTTATGTCCTATGCTTCTTCTGAGTGCTAAGGACTACCTCTATCAATGAAAAAACTGTACCATGTAACTTAAAAAATCTTCCCCAACCTTCATCTCACCAGACACAAAGAGGCAGAAAGGGCATGAGTTCTTCTCCTTTTTAGGAATGCAGAAATCGAGTGTTAGGTAAAAGAAGAGGACTGCTTCAAGGTCACTTTTTCTCAAGGCTGGGCATGTAGCTCAGCGGTATAATGCTTGTCTAAAATACACAAGGCCTTAGGTTACATCTCCAGCACCAAAAAAAAAAACCAACTGAACAATCAGAAAGCTGGATCTCATTCTGGATATGCAACATCATGAGCATGTGCTTTGCAACACCAGGGTGTTATCAAAGACTGAATTCTAGATGAATCTTTATACTAGACAGTCTCTTGCCACATTAGCAGTCCTCAGTGACTGGCAGTTTTCAAAGAAGGGGGAGACCCCTGGTGGGGAGAAAGGTCAAGTCTCCATTTGGGTGCTGCCACCTACTCTGTGCTGCACTTTATTTAGGACTCTTCACCAGTGATGGAAACGAGTGTCCCATGGGCAGAGCATGATGAGCCACACAAACCCACCTCTTCAGTCTGAGTTCAAATTAGCTCAGGAGATTCCTACATTTCCAGTATTTACCACCTAGTGCTTCACATGACAGTATTTCATATAGTTATTTTGTACAACCATCTCCTCTATTAAACTTCATTAAGCAATAGAAAGGCAGCATCAATGTCTCTGCCTCATCTCTGTCCCCTCTAGAGTCAGACTGTAGCACCTGGATTTGTAGCCCCACGCATCTGTAAGTTGATTCAGGAGAGAGAAGAAGACACCCAGGATGTCTATTTGTATTATTTCACTTAACCTTACAACACCGCTGCAAGATTGGGAGACTTTTTCCTTGCCTAACAAATGAGGCTTAGGACACTGAATAACTTTCCAAGGTCATACATCTTAGACATAGCCAATTCAGCTCAGCTCTTTCGGGCTCAAAAGCACATTCTTCCCACTAGAAATAAATTTAAGTCCAATGACTAAATGAATGTTACAAAAACATAATAAGCAAGGCATATATAAGATAAAATGCAAAAATGAATGGAATTTGGTCCCTGCTCACCAGAATCCCATTGCCTAATACATGAGCAGAAAAAGACAAATGAACAATGAGCCATGTTAAGGGTATTTCACCAGGTTCTGGGTGTTGGGTCCTGGACATAGAAATCAACCAGACCTATCTATGCTCATCAGGATCTGCTGGACTGATTGGGAAGAGAGCCTCTACGAAATGCCATAATTAGGCTGTGCCAAGGAACATAAAGGGGCTCTGAAGCCCAGGATGATTATGTGGGCAATGAGGTTTCAAACTCTCTCAAGCAATAACCTCCCTTTTCTTTTTAACAAGGATGCCAGCGCTTTCCAAGGAGCCCAAGGCAGGCAGCCTAACCCTATTGGCTTCCTTCCAAAGCACCAAGCTATAGCTTTTCTATGTGTTCATCCCTGTCCTGTGGTGGAATGGCTTGAAGGAGTTGGAATCAGGGTGGAAAGGTGGGAGGGCTGGAGCTGTAGGACAGTTATATTTTCCCAAGAACCAGAATAACACAATGGATCCATCCATCCATCTAACAGGCATTCACTGAGCAATAGCACCCACTTGAAACCAGGCCCTGAGCCAGGTTTTAGAGACTCAGAGAAGAGGAGGACAAGGCTACTGTTCCTAGGAGGCTACAGTCCAGCAGTAGAATAGCCATGCACTCAAAGGATTTTCTTACAATGTGTGTATGTGCTGTCTTCTCTCTTTCTGTTATCTCCCTCTTTGCAGGAAAGAAAAAAACCCTCCCTACAAGCACCCACTTCTACGGGGCCCGGCCAACAAACACCCTAACAGCAAAGGGGACAAGAAGAGCTCAGTGAACCACAAAGACCCTTCAAACCCTTTTTAAAGATGTGGAGTCCAGGGAGTCTTTGTGGAGGCAGGAACATGCACTTCCTGCCGGGACATGAAATTAATCACCCTTGTCTGGTTTCCAAGACAAGGATTTGAAGGATAATGCATAGGCTAGTGAAAGAGAAGGGGGGGGAAAGAGAGAAATTTCATCATTGATTTTCCTATGGAAAATCAATTGTGAGCCTTCAGCTCAAGGCTGAACACAGTAAGAGACAGGAACCAGGAGACCACAGACAGTATTTTCCACAACATAGAGATCCACACACATCCCCCCTAGGAGGTTTGACATATCTCGGGTCATTTCTTTGGAAGCTCCCTTACCTTTTAAAGTCATATAGTTACTGCAGATGGCTCCCGTTTAAAATAGGTTACAGTTGTTTATGGCTTTAGAAACTAAAATATCCATATTTTCTAATCCAAAACAATAGCAACATCACATACAACCCACAAGCAATTGTACTATTGGGAACAATGCGACAGAAGTTTTGAAATCATAGTGGTCGCTGTCTGTAAGCAACATGCATGCTTCCTGATTCCCCCAAGACCCAGCACGCAACTTCAGAAAACTGCTCTGAGAGCTATTTCTCAGCTTCTTGGGGTAGTTATCTCCCCCTTTGTGCGAAAGAAAAACCCCCTCCTTATAAGCACCCCCTTCTACAGGGCCCAGCCGGCAACCACCGCAACAGCAAAGGGGACAAGAAGAGCTCAATGAACCACAAAGATTAAAGCTTTGGCTTCAAAGACAAAAGGCATTGGTGATTCCTTCCCAAGTATCTGTCCGGTTAAGGTCTCCAAGTCCTTGGTTCCAGGCTTATGCCTGACCCCTGAAGAGGTGCATCTCTGGTGACCTGCTAGGAAGGAATGGAAAGTGCCAGGAAAAGGAGGTTGTAAATGACAAAAGAATGTACCCTCAGGCATGTCGAAAAGCTAAAATAAAAACAACAGCAGCAGCAATTCCCAGGGTAGGGCAAGCTAAATATTGTGCATTTTTTTCTGAAGAGTAAAGTGCCTTTGTATGATGAATGGGTCCAGGGGAGTCCGCTCTCTTCCTGTCTGTGGAAGCAGCAGGCTGAGTCACCATGACAGCTTGCTAATTAAAATGACCTCCTGGAAATGAGGATTAGAAGATAGGGAGAGGAAGGAAGGCTCCAGGGAGATAGGCCTTTAGAGCAAAGCTCCAGTTAAGCATTCTTTTGGCTTGTGTTGGAGATTTTTGAAGTTCATTGCAAAAATCAAGAGCAAAGCTTGTACTTCTTTTACATGCTGGTTTTCAGAAAAGATAACAAAAAACCATATGTTAGTTGGCTACAAACGATGTGTTGTATATACAGCTTCTCCCCTGGGCTTTTGTTGCCAGAGAACATAAATAAAGTGGTTTGTACAGCTCTTCTGTTCCTGAGTGTTCTTGGCATCTTTCCCTTTAGGTGAAAACCCTCTCAAAAGCCTGTGAGTCAACCTAAAATTGGAATAATCCTTACTTTGGGGCCGGGAACTGTATCATCAAGATAAAGAAGAACAATGAGATTTGAACTTCCAGAAGTTCCTGCATCGGTCTTGGGGAGCTTCATTGATTTTAACTAGCTCGAAATGAGCCAAAAATGTGGCAGTCTTTCAGAGACGATGGCATCACTTTAGACGGCATAGGCAGAGGCAGAATGCAGAAAACAAGAGAGATGATACTCCAGATCTATTTTTTCCCTGGACAGGACACAGCCATAGATCATAACTGTATATGGGCCTCAAATTGCAAACTGCACTGATGAATTAGGGCCATGGGCCACACAGATAACAGATGTGCTACTAGTTTCAGATCAAAAACTTAGAGATCCACANNNTAGAGATCCACACACCATCCCCCTTCTGAGTTATAATCTGAAACCCAAGGCCCAGTTTTATCTCTCAATAACTCTGCCAAGTTATTTAACATCTGTGGATCTTAGTTTCCTCATCTGTAAGATGGTAATGGTCATATCTACCTTCTTGAAATTGTTATGGAGATTTAAGGAACTTGGGTATATAAAATATTAGCAGAAAACTTCATGTGTCACTAAATAATAGCTGTGATTGTTTAGAACATGGCCAGAATAATGAAAAGTCTGAAAATCATTCCACAAAGAAATAGATGAGGAGCAGGGAGCTGTTTATCTTCTAGATAAAAAAAATAGAGGGTAAAATTGCACACTACAAAGTTGAAGGGATAACATGGGGAAAAAGAAGAAAACTTGTTCTGTGTTGCCCAGAAGTTATAAGCAAATCCAGAGAGTGAGTCAAGGAAGACAAATTTCTAGTTAAGATGAGGAAAACATTCTAGCAAATACAGTTGCCAACCCTCGGATGGATTCCTGGAAGACAGTGAGCTCCCCATCAGCAGAAGTATGCAAGCAGAATCTAAATGAACATATATCAGGAATAAAATAAAAGGAGCTCCTTCTCTAGGTGTACACTGGATCAGCAGCTGGGGTGCTCAGCCTATGACTCTGGAGAGAAATGCTATGTACAGAATGAAAAGCATCACTTAATGCTAGACACAAAAACATTAACATGTCTCTGGATTTCAGTATGTGGACGCTGCTATCATTTATCATTCTTTAAGAAGGGGAAAAAACAAGGTTATATGGTAGAAAGAGGTTTACTTTGCAATAGGACTTTCTGTCTCTCCTTACTGGCAGAGTACAAAGGAAAGGGCCAGGTGAGACACCAAGGACTGTTGGTGAATTTCTGCTGACCTTGGCCTATGCAGTTCCTCCTTATATATATAACCTCTCTTGGACAAGGTCATACCTACTACACTGAGCCAGAGAGGAAAGGTTTTCAGCCCTGAGGTACAATTCCACACAGAGCCAACAAGTGAATCAGCCAGAGGCTACTAGTGCAACCATGCAACCACCTTGACTCAGGGGGTAGAGGGGCTTCCAGCCAGTCGTCTCACTTCTACTTGTGAGATGAGAACAATTAAGTAGGTAGATCCAAGGATCAAAATAGTGTTCTGTGTATTTCTGAGGAGAAAGAGACAATTGTGTACAAAGGAAGGGTAGGAAGCAGAGGGGGGGACACTGTAGGTCTCAACTTGTTTCCACACAACTCTTCATACTGAGCAGTGCCTTATTGTGTAGTAGTTCAGAGTCTCAGAGACAGAGTAGATGTCTGTGTACCCTCCAAAATTATGGTGAAAAGGTGGAAACTGCCCACCACAGAAGAGAACAGTCACCTATACTGTTCCCTTTGCTGGAGATTTTGCTGTCACCTTGGAATGGGGAGAATGAGAGGGAACACAGGATAAGCTTGCATTCCTTTACTGTTGCTCAACTGCTATATTTTAGGGCTGCTTAAGGGAATTCTAGTCTATTTTTCTAAGTAGAAAGGTCAGAACCAGTCATGAACATGTGGAGTAAGTTAAGCGTAGATTCATATACCTACCAAGTATATATGGAAAATGTATTGCATACCGGGTATTACACTAAGATGCCTTTGTATCCACTGCCTTATTTGATGTTCCTAACAGACTCATAAGGTGTCACTTTCTATGTCGCCCAGGTGAGATGAGGGTAAAATCCTTTCTCACATGGCTTGGAAGAACCTGAATTCAAACACATGTCTCGCTTTCCATTATTCTACAATTGGCTGTCTCTGGTTATCTCCAGGTAAAATCGGGTCACAACAGAAATCAAGTTGCAGCACAATAACAAGTAAACAATGGCACCATTTAGACCTAGTAGGGGTGAAAAAAGGGTGAGGGAACACATAAGCTTTGTGGCTTCAAAAACATGGTAAGGATTTCAGAGCTTTCAGCAACTGCTGCTGAAGCCCCACCTTCTCCTTATGTCTCAGTCCCGCACAGCAGAGTTCCTTCTGAGTCCTCCAGAGTCCTTCATGACATAAGGTTTGGGAAAGAGGTGTATCTATCCTATGCCACGAAGAAACTTGTAGGTCTCCCAGAATTCCTAGAATCTCAGCAAGGTCAGTGCAGAGCTCATCCTGGCACCTGCTGGGTTTCCATCCACGTGCAGGTATTCTAGCTGAGGTATTTTATCGCTCCCTCCTTCTAAATCATATGAACTGAGCCACTGTGTCCTTTGGTTGTTCAGAATTCTACCTCTGAGTCCCTGCCTCCTCAGCACTTTAGGGCTTCTTTGCTGATAGAGCTCAGCCAGGGAGGCCACAGAGCTGGAGAGATTATAACATAATGGGAACAGCTCTGAGGCTACACTTAGTGAGGTCAGACCCACTAAGTGTCAATCCCAACTCTTCTGTTTACTATCTTCATGGCTTTGAGCAAAGAATACAACCTCTTTAGCCTTCAGGACCCTTATCTAAAAAAGACAGGGTGATTAACATTAATTTCCTACATTGTGGTATGGTTAGATACAACGTCTATAAAATACCTGACTTAGAGGGGAACTCTTTCCCCAACCAGTTTTATCCCCACCCTGCCACTCACCTGCTTACTATGAAGAGAAATCCCATAGTGCAGATGGAAGAATGAGCACCTCGTGAATACAGGACAGGAGTGAGAGAGGTGTCCATAAAAGCACAGTCACAATAAAGGACCAGCACGAGGCCAGAGACCCAGCTTCTAGTCATCCTTGTGGCCTGAGCCCTTAGCACCCGTCCTGTAGCACAGCCTGAGCTCACTGAGCACAGAGTGAACCAGTGGTGTGGGTGGAGGTCACCTGCAGGCCTCACGCCCTTGGTGAGGGACACTGTAACTTAGGGTTCCAAATGGATAGGAAGACAATATTAGACATGACATTTAACTGGCCTGAAAGAAAGCAATGCTAACAAGACACAGAAGAATGGGGGATAGATCCTAAATCTTACCATGCTATATACCAGGCTCTTTCTATATTATGTTGAACTGGTACACAACACCTGAGGGATGGTCTTTATGAATTAACCATACCTAGTGCTCTGCCAAGTGAAACGCAGGACTTCTGAAGCACTCACTCCTACTGCTATTAGTGATTTAGCCTCTTACCAGATTCACAGCACAGCTGGTGAGAGCTGATTTCTGTGCTCTGCAGATGAAGACACTCGGATCAGTGTGATGAAGATCCTGGCCCCTGGCCCATGGTTCACAGCCAGGAGGCAAATAGGAGAGGACCTGGGCACAGGCCTAACTCTGCCACACTGCAGTGCCTCCAAGGTAAAATTAAAGCGTCAACATGAATTCCAAGAGTCATTGCTGCAACATCTACTAAAGATACTCAATTTCACTGGTCCTCCAAAGACCTGAGATCCACTTTTGGCTGACCCCATGCAAATCTTAAATTCACGCCAACTGAAACACAGGACTTCTCTAAAGCACTCACACCACTATTACTTTCATCAGCATCACCTGTCTTGAGGAATGTCCTCTTCCCCTCCAGTTGTTGAGGCTGTAAATCCTGTCACTGTCTTAGCTCATTTCTCTTCCTTTTCCCAGAAGGAAGGAAGCAAGGCCATTTGCTTGTGTCTCTGTGACTGACTCCAAGCAATATGATGGAGTAACTTTAGGATCAGGCAGACCTGAGTTTTAATCTTAGCCTCACCACTTGCCAACTGTCTTGTGAATTAGAGCAGCATTTATTTTTCCACCTCTTAAATAGGACAACAATACCTATGGCAGGATTACTATTTCCTTGCTTCCTTTGCCTGCTCTGTGCTCTCCTTCCTATCCTCTTCCACACTCACCTACTTGAATTGCTGAGCTGGAGCCTGACTGGCCTCCCCACCTTCACAGGTTCCCCTGCGAACCCATTATCTCTTAGGAAATTCTAGAATCTCTACCCATGACTCTGTGTTTATGGTACCACTTTCAGAGCAATTGCTTGAGCCAGGAGCCTGGATGCCATCCAATTTTGTGTCTTTCAGGCTCCACTTCTGTTTAATTTCCAAGTCCCACTTGGTTAT
>NDGN011447580.1:0-11616 GCA_002564285.1 Tympanoctomys barrerae
TTCAAAATGCTGATCCCAGCCTACACATTTTGTGGCATGAGGCAGATCTCCAGACCTTACCTAGCATAAGGAAGCTGCCTGATGACTAGATGGAGCAGGAAATGAGTGTAGCTTGCATACCACAGTCAGCACCACCACCCCCAGTCTCTCTGTGAGTGCCTTCCCTGAGTCCCACTCCATAATTCTCTGAATGGTGTCATAACCGCTGTGGATGTCTGCTATGTGTCTGTGAATTGACTGGTAAAAAAAAGTGAGGGACCAAAGCAAGCAGAGGCATTAAGCACAGCTCAGGTCAGCAACTCTGACTTACCCACACATGAGGTTGCCATTTTACGCGACTCAAATAGATACTTCTTTCCCACTAATGCATGCAAAAAAAAAAAAAATTAGCTGAGTTTACTTCCTGCTTTAGAAGAAATTTTGGTTGCTGTTAAGTGATTTTCAGAGAGGAATAAATTCCTAAGCAAATTAAAATCTCCTTGGTCTGCTCAGATGCCCTTCACTCTAATGCCAGATACCCTCTAGAGCACTTAGCCCAAGTCTCATTTCAATTTCCATTTCCACTTCTGTGCAAAACAGAAAAAACTCCTTTCCTTTCTACTACTAGACAGACAGACAGACAGACAGACAGACAGAACTATGGAAGTGATTATGTAATATAATTCTCTACATACCACCTGTGTAAGAGTTGAAGACTTTCACGCTGTCCTCAGAAGCAGGTAAAGGAAATTGTACGTGTAGTGTGGCAGTTTTCCAGCTGTGTGATCTTGGGTAAGTCATTTCACATCACCAGGTTGTCTTCTCTTCAGTAAGATGGCTATGATACCTGCAGCTATCTTCCGGAGTTGCTGTGAGAATTAAAGTGATGAATGACTATAGAGCCCTAATACAATACTGGGTGTGCAGTGCACTCTCGTGAGGGGTTTCACTTGTTTGCTCCTTTGATCAGCAAGTACTTTTGAGAGCCTACTGTGTGCCAGCATAAGGCCAGGTATGTGGGCCATTTTAGGGAACAGGGCTGACAGTTCTCTGCACTTCCATGGGGAGGTGATACCAGGGCTCCCCCCTCCTACTTATCGGGGGCCCATGGGCCTCCGGTGGGCATAGAACGACTGTTAGGAAGAAAATCCACTGTGTGTTCTGGGATTAGCTCACAGAGGAAGGAGGTTGGTACAGTAGAAGATGGAGGTAGCGGAATCTAGTGTCAGCAAATGGCTACCCCATGTGATCTTCTGTCATCTGGGTATTGACCTTGAGAGCCTGAAGAGTTGCAAACAAAGATAACAATCTGGGACATCCCTAGCCCATTGGAAATGGTGCATTAGACCCAACCAGCAAAATTTCCTTTAGATCTAAAGCATGTCCAGGCTAATGAAACAAGTCTCATAGCTGAGATTTAAATATTATATGACGACAAAGCCTGCACTTGGAAAAAATGAGAGATGGGAATGCTGGTATCTATTTTGCCCTTTACTCTGTCTCAAGTCTGTCTTTGTATCATTATATCATGTCTCTAAATATTCACACCACTACAGAGACACTGAGGCTCAGAGAATTGAAATTACTTGTTCAAGATGGCTCAGCTACTGTAGGGTAGAGCCAAGATTCAAATTCAGTAATGCTGTATCACCTTTAACTGAAAGCTTTCTTACATGCTATCTATGTCTGGGCAAAGGGAAGCTCTGATCCAATCATTCATGCTTGACCTAACTGCTGCATTCCACTGGCCATCATTGTAAGGATCACCTTCCACATTGGCAAGCTGCAACGTCAGGATGATATTAAGGACTTAGCCATCTTTGGTTTCACTGCTAATATCCAAGACTTCCTGGAGGGCTAGCAGTCTCTTCACCCTATTCCTTTCTAGAATTACAATTTGTCTCCTTTTATCTTCCTCTATATCACCAGCTTCTTAAATCAGTGGTTCTCATGAAATGCACTTTAATTCTCTAAGCAGTAACACGAGAGGTACTTACAGAGGTGTTAAAGTCCCGTAGTCAGCTATTATTTATTCATGTGTCAGAATGTGGTTGATTATATCTTCTTAGGCTTAGCAACTGGCCAGAGAGAGGAGCAGGATGGGTTTGTAGGAGATAGCTTTTGGTAGAGTTAAGGAGCAAGGCTGGGGCAGTGCACAGGCAGGTGTAGCTTCCCCAGCATTTGCAAAGTCTCTCTCCATCTCAGGATTAACTATGGAGAAGAGGCCTAGCCCCTAAATAGTGTAACAGAAGGGGCTCAAGATTTTTTTTGTAATGGGCCAATTTCCTAATAATTCAGATTGTGCCTAGACTTTGGATCTATCAGTTAATCAGTCATTGGGTAAGCTGGCCCTGGAAGCATTTCTTGACCTTGACCCCATCTTTCCTCCTGAGTGTTTGCTTGCCCTATCCCATTGTCACACACACTTGTGGATCAGCCTGCCCAACATTCTTTTACTACATGTTCTCTTACCTCCCCATTCATGTGGTTGCATTACAAGCCTCCAGACAAGGACTACATGACCCCTAAATGTTCATGATTGGGAGTGATCCCCCACTACAGGCTGGGTCACTAGATTCCTTCCCTGGGAATGTGTTCTTGGAAACGTGACAGAGACCATCATTCTCCATTCTCTTCCTGACAGCTTAGAATAGTATATATTTTGGGAAGGTAAGGGCTAACCGCTATCCAGAGAATCCAGGGGACAATAAGGGGCGGGACAGAGAGATAAAAATAGAAAGAAGCAGTAACAAATGAGTGTGTGGCACACGAAGATGAACAAAGGAGACGGGGTGTCTGAGCCTCACTGTGGTGGTGCCCTTAGCACTGGCTAAGTAGTGCTGTGAGATGACCCAGTTTTGTTTTTATTTTAGTAATAAATTCCCTTTACTTCCTAAGTGTTGTTAAGCTGAGTCTCTTTTCTTTGGAATCAGGGACCCATAAATATGAAACCACAGATCCAGAGCAAACTACCATTTTCATTTTCCCTCACATTTCATGCCATCCTAAGCTACCAGGCCTGTGCCCATGCTTTCCCCATCCTTGGACCACCCTCTTGGCTGCCACTGGTTTCTTCTGCTGTTCAGCCTTGTCTGTTGCCCAGTATGGCCCATGGGGGATAGTGGGGGATGAAATAATGCACAGAACTTGGGCCAGACAGACTTTGAGTTGGAATCCTGTTCGTGATCTTACTAATGACAGAACCTTGACCCAATGGTACGGTTAACGTTTCTCATCCTGGGCTTCCTTTATCACAGTGAAAAGTACTTGCTGATATCTTGCCAAGTTCAATATGTGTTCCCTGTTTCATCATCATGATGTCACTTTCATGATCATCATCATCATCATCATCATCATCATCATCATCATCATCATCCCCATAACACACTAATCAAGTGTCTCCAAACTGAACTGACTTTGTAAAGTTTTGCAGTTGAAGTATTTTCTCCACTGTTTTAGCTGGCTGTTTAGAAGATGGAACAAGGCCTTTTCATAATGACTCTATAGGGATAGTGTTGCTGGGATTCTTGTGCAAGTATCACAGCTTTGAAGTCAAGGTGCAGCTGGGTTGGGTCTTCTGCTCACTTCATTCAGGTTGCTGGCAGAAGTCAGGTCCTGTGGCTGAGGACTGAAGTGTCCTTTTCCTAGGAAGCTGGCATCTGGGGGCTACTCTCAGCTGCTAGGGACTGGGAGCATGACAACATAGACTGTCATCACATTTCTTGCTATGTTGTCCCTTCATCTTCAGAGACAGCAATGAAGAATCTCACCTTGTGAAATCCATCCTGTACCCATGTCTCTTTTTTCTCTGTCTCTGATGCCTAGATGCTGATTCAGAGAACTCATGTGATAACGTCAAGCCCAGCTAGATAATCTTTTTATAGTTACCTGTGCTATAAAAGGAAACCCAGTCACAAGGGTGAAATCTATCATATTCAATTATGCAGTGGCAAGGGATCCTGGAAGCTACCATACAGTTATTCCTGCTGCTGTGGACCTATAGAGAGAATCCACCAAAAGTCTTAGAGGTTACTAACCAAATTTAGTCGTGTGGCTGGATACAAATTCAATACTCCAAGATCAGTAGCATTCCTGTATACAAGCAAAGGATTCACAGAGAAAAAAATTATGGAAATCACATCCTTCATAATAGCATCCAAAAAAGGAAATACTTAGAAATCAATCTAACAAAGTAAGTAAAATATCGGGGCCAAGGAGATAGCTCAGTAGAATAAGCGCTTTCCTGGCAAGTGCAAGGGTCTGTGTTCAATCCCTGGTTCAAAAAAAAATATATCTATACATTTAAAACTACTCTGAAGAGGGAATTCAAAGATGATATCAGTAAATGGAAAGATATCCCTTGCTCATGGATAAGAAGAACCAACATGGTAAAAATTTCCATACTCCCAAAACTCTTGCACAAATTTAATGCATTCCCAATCAAAATACCATCAGGATACCTCACAGATCTAGAGAAAATATTCCTAAAATTCATATGGAACCAGAAGAAACTCAGAATAGCAAAAGCCATTCTGAGAAACAAAGACAAGTCAGGGGACATCAAAATCCTTGACTTTAAATGATACTATGAAAATACTATGATAAAATCAGTATGAAATTATCAAAAAACCAATGAGTATTAATGGACAGAATAAAAAATGCAGATGCAACTCCAAGCATACTCAACTGCCTTATCTTTGATGAAGAAACCAAAAATGTTAGCTGGAAGAAAGATAGCCTCTTTAATAAGTGGCACTGGGAAAACTTTCTTTTCACATGCCAAGATGAAAACTAGAACCATGTCTATCACAGTGCATTAAACTAAAGTCAGTATGTATCAAAGATCTACATATTAAAACAGAAACACTAAATTTACTGGAAGAGAAAATAGGTAGAAACCTTGAAGACATAGGTACAGGCAGAGACTTCATGAACAAAACCCAGACCACATGGTAATACTACAAATCCCACAAACAGGATCTCACTTTACTTAAAAGCTTTTCCAAACAAAAGACATCAACAGAGGACCTGTTAAATAGCTCAGTGGATTAAAGCACCTACAAGCAGGTGCAGGGGCTGGGGTTTCAATCCCCTGCCTGCTGTGCCGGCCCTACCCCCGCCCCCAGAGCCTGCTGAGACTAGGGCACAATTGAGACTAGGGCATGGTGGCACATGTCTGTTTTCCCAGCTCTTGGGAGTATATAAACAGGCGGATCACTAGGAGTCCAATCTAGTAGTGAGACCCTGAACACCTTGTAGACCCTTCCCTAAAATGCAGAAAAAAAAATCAACAGAGTGAAAAGAAAACTCACAGAGTGGGAAAAAATTATAACCAGCTGTCCCTCAGAAAAATGACTTATATCTAGAATATAGATGAAAACACTAGGCTCCCCAAATTCAAAGAACCAATCCAAAAATGGACATCTAAGATGAATATACATTTCTCAGAGGAAAAAATACAAATAATAAGTAAATATATGAAAAAATGCTCAACGTCATTGGTCATTTGAGAAATACAAATTAAAACAACACTGTGATTCCATCTCACCCCGGAAAGAATGGCTGACATCAAGAAGTCAGCCAATAACAAATGCTGAAGAGGCTGTGGAGAAAGAAGAATGCTTCTGCACTGTTGGTGGGAGGACAGACTGGTACAACCACTATGGAAATCAATGTTCAGATGCCTCAAAAAAATAGGACTAGAGATCCCATTTGACCCAGCTATTCCCCTCTAGGTATCTTCCCAGTAGAATAAAAAATATCGTGTCACAATGATGTATGTGAGGGCTGGGAAGATAACTCAGTTGAATAAGTGCTTGTCTGGCAAGTACAAGGGCCTGACCTTAAAAGATACTATGAAGATGCTATGATAAAATCAGTATGACATTATTAAAAAAACCAACCTAAGGATTAATGGGTCATTAATCCCAGTTCTGCAAAAAACAAACAACAGTGATGTGTGTGAGCCATGTTTATTGCAACAAAATTTGTAATAGGCAAATCTTGGAAATGATTGAAATGACCATGAACCAAGGAACATGTTTTTATACAATGGAATACTATTCAACCATAAGGGAGGATAAACTGTAGAATTTTATGGGTAAATGGATTCAACTTGAGACCATACTCATAAGTGAAATAAATCAGACCGACATGTGTGTGTAAACATTGTATTATCTCTCTAGTATAAGAAACTGAATGAGTAAATAAGATCCAAAAGGTATGATAGATATTATTAATAGGGAAGAAACTGTCCAAAAGAAAAGAAAAACCATGATAGAGAACAGTAAAAGGAAGAAAAAGAAAAGGATATATTTTATAATATATATATTATATTATATTATATATATTATATATGCTCTCAAAATAGTTAAGATAATTATATAGCTAGTATGTCTTAGTTCACTAAAAGAAAGGTTCATGCTAATATTATTTGGATAATATTTCATGCATATATCTTGTACACTGAACATTTTATGAATATAACAATGCAAAATGTATTAGTTGTTGTCACTCTCTTAGTAGCCTGTTTTGAAACTTTTTTATTGTCATTTTAATTATTTCTCTTTAAAATATATAAAAAGAGAATGGGTTAAATCACTTATCGTGGGGCCTGGCATGGCACGTGTTCACAAAGTAATGGCCGTAGTTACTTTCTTATCCAAATGCTCATCATTAATCTCGGGCGTCTTCAGTCAGGCACCTTTCTTCCTCAGTCTCAGTTCTTTCCTTCCTCTCCCCTCCCTTCTGCTTCTCTCTTCATTTCCAGGAAAAACCATTTGAAAGACCTCAAGCTTCAGGGTCTGCTACTGGTTTTGTATGTTGGGGATAAACGAATCAATGAAGGTTGGTTGAACTGCAACTACTTAGGACACAGTTGTCCTTGGGAAGGATTTTCAAAATTCTCATTCTCTGACAGAATCATATATTTGACCAAGGGGAATTATTGGTGCTTTGCGGTTGTGATTTTTCACAGTGGCCTCAGAAAACTCTTGTGCATTAATGATGGAATTAAGGAGAGTGAAGTTAGAAAGGACACAGTTCTGAATATCCTGTGAAGCCCTATAGAACTAGACCTCACTCCATCATGCACCTCCTTAGCATGAAACAATCATTCCTTGAACCTGCTGTGTGACCTCCTGGCCCAGAAAGTCTGTATTTACTTTTCACTGCACCTAGAATGCTGTTCCAATATCTGGGGCTGGCTCCTGTAGATCATTTAGATCTCAGCAACAATATCGCCTCCTTAGAAAGTCCTTCCCTAACTAATCAGAGCAAGTTGGCACCTCTCTAAGTCACTTTCAGTGGCACCACCCTGTTCCTTTCTTGATAATTCCTAAGTCTGCCTGAAGTAGTGTGACGTATGGATCTATGCACCATCGTCAGCCTAGCCTACTCCTGGCATAAAAGGCTTCCATGCTTGAATTCTTCACTTTTCCATCTCTGTGAGGGCTTGAAATACAAGGCCTGCTGGGCAACAGTGGATGACCAGGATTCTTCCCTGCATACAGCAACCAGAACTCTTGCACTCTTGCTCCTCCGTCACACTAACACAGCAATGGGCTTAGCATGAAAATCAAAAAAGATAGTCTCATATGTCTATGCTAGTGCCCAAGATGAAAAGTGTCTTTGCTTAGTATCATGTTCTTCTGCACTAAGAGATGTATCAGAGGGCATCTTCTTGTCTGCCTGCTGCCTGCATCCACCCACACTTAGGAGGCAGCCACATTAGGGCTATTAGAAATTCTTACCAGGCTTTCCTGGAGCTGTTTTCCCAGACCTAGAGTCAGTCCTTTGGAAGAACTACTTCCACCTGCCAAGGAAATATGTTTCTCAAGGGAATAATGGTACATAGTTCTGGCTTTGTAGCCATCAACCTATTTGGGCTTATGCACAACAATCTCCTTCTGGGCTCTGTTTTCTCTTGTATAAGAGCAAAGCTCACACCCATCTTATGGTGTATGGACTGAGTGGCGCTGGAGCTATAGCGACAGCACATCTGTGGTCGTTAGTGGTATTCCTCACCCGCACGTATGGAGTGGAGACCGTTGCTCTGTGCGTGCCCCAGTCAGCACTGAGTCTGTGCACCTGGGAGAAGGCTACAGCCACAGCCTGACTAATAGGATGACCACATGGCCTCCTTGGGCAGCTCTGTGCTGTTTCACCTAGTTCCTGGCTTCATTATTAATAGTTCTGTCTTTCCTCTTCTAAAGTTGTCAGGTTTAGACAATAAATTATTTGGTCACTCAATTTCTTCACTACATCCTTTCTCCCACAAGTCAAATTAGACCTTTTCCTTTATTGCTTCAGCTGAAAAACAGACTCACTGAGTCCTGACCATTTAAGAGAATTCTGGAAATCTTCAAGGATGGAGATATATATATATAAATTTTTGCATGCTTCTCCACTTTCAGGATCTAAATTCTGTATAAAATGTGATTCCATTATGTATGCATAAGTATATAATTGGTGTTATTTATCTAAATTAGGCTTCTTTAAAATACCAATAAAAGCAGGCTTTTATTCTGTGTCCTATAGCTCTGGTGGAGAGAAACAAGGGGACTTGTTTAGGCTGGCATCTGACTTAAGTAGTGAGGAGTGATATGTGTGTGTGTTGAGGTGAATAGAAGAAAGCAGGATGAAGGCCTCTGCCTTTCATTTCTATGGGCATTGAAAGCCCAAGTTAGAAACCCAGCTCCCATTGGTGTCTTTAGACCAGGCTGCCCGGGTGACTTGTAGCTCTGAGTCAGTGTCAGTGTTGAGGCTGCATCTCAGAAATAACCCCAAAGCATCCTAAGTGGCTTTCCACACACGTAGATTGGATGTCAAAGCCAAGTGAGCCACTGATGGGTAAACCCGGGACTTAGCATTTTCCATACCAGCTCCTGAGTTTCAGTTTCATGAAGTGGACTAGTAGACTCTGATTTAGAAAGCAAGGCCAAATTAAAACATGACAGAATATTTCTAACAGAATCCAGATCAAGGAATGGTCTTTGCTTCTGGTGTCATTTGGGTAGAATTAATTTTGTAAACATAACGTTTTCAAGCCTCCGACAATTTTGCTTCTAACTTTTAAATAGACTCTCTTGACCTCAATAGGTACAAGAGCATGAGTGACCTAACCTCATCTGAGAAGGGACGTTGTTAGGTAGGATCCCTTTGGGCTGCATGTAGAGGTTGCCAATTAAATTAGCTTCAAGGAGAGGATTTTGTTTTTTACACTTAAAGTGTAAGAAGCAGATCGCTGCTGATGCTTCTCCGGAACTCAGCAATGCCAGGACCAATGGCCATGATTCTGTTGGGCATTCCCTTGTGTTGCTTACCTCATTGTCACAAGAACACTGCCTTTGTGCACATTAAGTCCGAGCAGAAAGAAAATAGGAGTCCTTTCAGAAGAAAAACCAAAAAGACCTCCTCTCGCATTCATTGATAAGAACATGTCACATGACCGGCTCGATCTGCAGGGAAAGTTGGTGGACTGGGCTTTGGGATGTTTGGAAGGAAGCTGAGTCTTTGTCAGCAAGGAAAGGAAGGCAGAATGGATGGCCGTAGTGGGCTGAGAGCGTCTGCCTCAGGAGCCAGTCTCAGCCATGATTTGGTCACTTAGATGCTCCATTGTAGAAGTAGGGAATGTACGTATGTGTTGAGCCTCTTGTGAGTCCATTGTGTTGGCCTTTCAGTGGAAAATAAGTTATACGATAGCAGCCAATACCCTCAAGGACTACCACATTAAATTCTTAGTTACTTTGTCCCATAATACCTAACTAGAGACCATGAATGTTTGGTAGTGCTTGCTTTGACAGCATGTACCCATGAATGTATGATAAAGAACTATTCCATGGATAATTAGAAGGGAAAGCATAATGTTGTCAAGTCTTATTGTGGAGACCTTCAGCTCCCTAGGAATGGTCCATAGACCTGCAGAAGGAGGGTTACCTGGGAGTATGTCATGCCACACCCCACACCTGGTCAATCAAGGTCTGCTCTCTATCAAGATCCCCCAGTGACTGGCATGCCTCCTGAAGGAGGAGGAGCTCTGGAGGTGCAGCAATGCCCATGATCATTTGCCTGCTTTTTCAGAGACAAGGACAGAAGGATGAGCATGTTTTAAGAATCGTTTGTCTAGGATTAATATCTGGTTCTCTCCATTTCCCAGATGGGTTACTTTAATCTCTAATATTTGGTTAACTCTTCTGAAATTTTTGAAAGTGGTAATTGATATTTCCTAGAAGGTACTATAAAGAACAAGATATCCCAAGTGCCTAACACAGTGCCTTGAATGTTGCAGGAGAACAATCAATGCAAGTTTGTACAAATATTCAAAATTAGCACTGTTGTGCTACTAATGGGGGTGAGGAGGAGTCTCTGTTCCTAAGGATTGGGGGAACACAACAAGTGCTATCCCTTGAAGGCATATGGAAAGCATAATGTGGCAGGCCACTGAGGTCTGTACTAGTCATCTTAGGTTGCCTAACAAAGCAGACATTCATTTACTCAGAGCTCTAGAAAGTCGTGGTCAAGGTGTCAGCGTGTGTGTCTTTTGGTGACATCACTTTTCCTGGCTTGTGGATGGCCATCTCCACATTCTCACATGACCTCTTCCTTGCATGTGCATTAAGAGACACTAGTGTCTCCTCCTCTTTAAATAATACCAGTGCTTTAGGACTCAAGTCTCACCCTATGACTTCATTAGTCTCAATTATCTCCTTAGAGGTGCAATTGCCAAACACTGTCACATTCTAGTTTAAGTCCTCAACATATGAAGGTAGAGGCAGTAGGACAGGACTCAGCAGTCTCTAGCATGATGACCATCAAAGCCGAAGAAAGGGCTGGAAGTGCCTGTGCAGAGAACTACTCATCTAACCAGATCCTTTCTTGCACATAAGGAGACAAGAACTGGGCAGCTGAAAACAACAGATGTTTGCGTTTCTCACAGTTCCAGTAGCTGGAAGTCTGAAATCAAAGCGTGGGCAGGATGGTGCACTCCTGGCTGCTCTAAGGAAGCACCCTCCCTGGGCTCCTCCTCGCTCTGGCATTTACTGGCAATCCTCGGTCGTCCTTGTCTTGAAGATGCATCATGCTACTCCCACAGCTGCCTCCTTTCTGATTCTTCATTCTGTCCTCTCTTTCGTGTCTGTCTGTGCATCCAGATATCCCTTGTTTAGGAAAGAAAAACAGTCATACTGAGTTAAGGTCCACCTCAATGACCTTATTTTAACTTATTTTCCAATATAAAGACCTTGTCTATCTCCAAACAAGATCTCCTCCCGACGTGTTTAGGACTTAGGATGTCAACATTATTTTTCTCAGTTGTTGGGGGTAGTTAAATCCATCACACTGAGCAAATGTTCTTAGTGACTTTTCAGCAGAGTGAGGAATAACTGTATGCTATACATTGGCTACAGAAAAATATTTTTTAAAAGATAAATGAAAACAGAATTGGAAACAGCCAGCAAAATACAGCGCTTTCTTTCTGAATATTAGTGTGGGCAAGAATTTCAAGAACTGTATCTTCTCATTGCTTGACTGATCATAGTTTCATATGAATTCTCACCTTTCTGCTCTGTGCAGAAAAAAATACTGTCACAGAAGGCTTCTTCAGTGAGCAACAGGAGACACATGGGAAGGAAGTTTCTA
>NDGN011447581.1:0-11745 GCA_002564285.1 Tympanoctomys barrerae
ATGCACCGGCATGCGGCCCTTCCCACCAGCCTGCTCACCATCACCCTGCACTTCCCCTCCCCCAACTCCCCACCCCCGTGCCTGATGCCAGCCAACCACTGCACATCTGGTCAGGATGGACAGACAGATGAGAAAATCCCAGTGGAAAGGGGACCACAGGATCAGCCTGGCATCCCACAGCCAAGATAGATGGGAGCAGGGACGAGGCAGGGGAGGGGGGCGATGCCCCGGGAAGGCTCTCAGGCCATGGCTCGCTCAGTCACAGCTGATGACCAGACATGGCTGGCGGAGCTCAGGACCTCGCAGCAGCCTGAAGTCCCCCAACCTCTGATGGACACCCCACAGTCAGAGAAGAGCCTGAGAACATCTCCCACACATAGAGCCACCAGGACCACAGGCCCTCTTCACCTCTGTCCCAAGTCCCATGGGGTCAGGTGGCCAGTCTGCCCCAAGCATCACCTTGGTGGCCCCCCCAGCTGTGACAAGGCCCCTGCTGCCTCTGCTGGCCACACAACCCAGGATGGGGTGGAACTGCCGCCCACCTAGATAGGGACCCGTCCTGAGGCAAGAGGGAGAGCCCCACCAGCAGGAGCAAGCAGGGCTCTGCCCGCCTGCTCCCCACAGTCTATGCCGACCACCTTTCTTTAGGATGTCCCCCTGCCAATGCACCTGCCTGGACTACCCCCAGCCCTTCCCCAGGAGCAAGGACAAAGGTCCCCAAGAGCCAGACATCTGGGCAACTTCAGCCAGGCCCCTCCTGCCGCTCTACCAGTCCTCTGATCACCCACTTCCACCATCTCTACTTCAACTGTGGTTGCCATGGAGCACAGTTGGGGGTTCCAGGCATCAGTGGGGCTACCTACAGCCTCTCTGGACATTGAAGCAGGGCCACCTGGATGCAGGACCTCACACTTTGCAGATGACAACGTCCCCAGGAGGGCCGGCCGTGCCAAGGAAACAATGTCTTTCCTCCGGGAACCTGACCTGTGGGTGTGATGGTCACAGGCTCTCTGCACAATGGAACCTGAGTGTTCATTCAACACCCGGGACCCCACATACCTCAGAGGAAGGCAGGACAGGTGCCGGTTCTCCACTGAACCACAGTGACATACAGGTGCCTCCCGCCTGTCACAGGATCCAGGTGCAGTGGCAGGGGACACACAGACAGAATGAGCAGCTGGTGGTGACCAACGATGGAGAGGCTATGGCCCCAAGGACCCAGAAGACCCGCCTCTGGCTCACAGCATGGACCTGCTCTCAGGGAAGCCAGCGGCCCCGCTCCCTGGTCGCGAGAAGCCTGTCCGCCACCCACAGGCCTGTGTGACCGGGACCTCTCGCCTGGCGCCGACTTGGAGCTCCCTTGCGGCGTGGCTCCTCCATCCCGCTGCCAGGCAGATCTCCACAGCAGGCATCCTGAAGGTCCTGATGCCGACACAGCCTGATCCAGGCAGGGCAGGGTGGCACAGGCATAGCCCCTGTTGGCATCAGGCCACATGTGGACAATGCTCCTTCTGCAGCCCGGCCACTGGCTCCCTGCTCTGCTCATTGGCTGGTCCTGGCCAGGGCCATGGTGGCCCGTGTCACCCTGCATGCGCCTCCAGCAGCCCACGTGGGTCCACTAAGCCTCCTTCCCTGGTGCTGTGCATGGCAGGTATGGGCCAGGGGGTGCTGGGGGGAGCCCAGCCCTCACTGGGGGGCCAGCTGCAGGACACAGGGGTGGCCGTCTGGCCTGGCCTCCAGCTCCCCCATAAGAATACATCCTCCGCTGCAGGTGCATGGACCGCGAGTGGGCGCCGTTCCCATCAGTCCTGCCTTCCAGAAAGTAGGTCAGCATCTCCCCTTTGCCCTTGACACTGACTTTGCCTCGGCAAACAAAATGGTAGGGACACTTCCGCAGCAGCCTGTGGACCTCCTCCGTCACCTAGAGACAGATAGCAGCCAGTGTCATCCCCAGTGCAAACAGTGGGGGTCCGCAGGGGCAGGATGGGGGATGTAGAAGGGCCTGAGCAGCCCAGAAAATCCCACCACCCATTCCCTGGGCAAATGGAACCCAGCCAGGGCCACCGAGCTGGGACACCCAGACAGGGAGCAGAGACCCAGCACCAGGGCAGGGGTGGGCCACCAAAGCTGCTCTACACCCTCGCCATAGGCAGGGAGCAGAGGACTGGGCTGGGCCTGGGCACAGCAAAGCCTGAGTTTCCAGCCGCACCGCTGGGAGGCATGCCCTGGCTGCCAGGACAGCTCGGGGGAGATTTCTGCAAGGGCAGCTCAGGGCAGACTTCACACTGCTCTAAGGGAAATCCTAAGAGCTGAGCCAGCCCCACCCTAAAGAACCCCAAGGCCACTACTCATGGTGTCGCTGCCCCTGGGTCTTGCCCCACCCCAGTGGCCTAGAGCTTCTCAGACGCAGTAGCCATGAGCAGCATCCACCCTTCACACACAGGCAACCCAAGCCCTGCAGGGCCCGGAGGCCCCAGGATGGGGAAGAGGATGGAGCAGCCAGGCCGGCGGGCTTGAGGCCCAACCCTGTTACCTCCAAGGCTGCAGTGCACATGAAGAGCAGGCCCCAGGGGGTGCCCTCTAGGGCTGCCAGGGGACAAAGAGCCTGCTCAGTGCTGCCTGCTGGCTGCAGACCTGGCAATCACCACTGGCCCCAAGGCCTCGGTTTCTACACCTGCGAAATGGGCACTGTGTCTTGGGGTCCTGACCTGGATTCTGCCCTGAACTCCAGTGCTGTCCATCCGACTTGCCACGTTGACCGTGTTTCCCCAGATGTCGTACTGGGGCCTGCGTGCACCAATCACTCCAGCCACCACTGGGCCGACGTTGATGCCTGGAAAACAGTCACGACAGGGTCTGCTGTCACCTGCAGCGTGGGAGCTGTGTGGGGCACGTAACGCTGCCCAGTGAGAGAAGGCTATACCCCTCGGGTCTTGTTCTCTAGATCACCTGCATCACCTGCAGCCTCACAGAGGGGTGGTGGCCGCCTGTCCCACATGGCCCCCAGCACCCTGCCACATGCAGGCTGGCAGAGTGATTCCTAAGCCCGGGGAGCATCCCAGGCCCTGGAGTACCAGCCTGTGCATGGCCAGAGTCCTGCTCATCCTCGGCCACTGGACGCAGCTGCCTCTGTGACCACAATGTGTCCCCAAGTGCACTTTCTTTCCCAGATATATTTCTAGCAAAGCTTTTCTTAGGGTACAGCCCTGCTTGTGCTGTGAGGTGTGGGTCCCAGAAGAGAGCTCGTTGTTCGGGTGCTCCGGGGGGAGAGAGCAAAGCGCCCTCCCCCCACCACTCCCACTCGGTTACCAGGCCCAGGAGTGCCAGTCGGGATCTCCTCTCGGGAGATTCTGTCGAAGTTCTCACCTTCTGCACCTGGGTCTCCTCCTCAATGAATGGGGCACACAGGCCCTCTGCCACCCAGCCTGGCCTCCATGGGACAGTGGGTGGAACCCAGCACAGCCCATGGCAGGCCTCCATGACCAGCGCTGTCCAGGCTGAGCAGACCCCCACGCCATGGCCCCTCTGTGTGTGTACAGACTGACTTTTCTGCACTTGGCTGAATACCTTCCCCTAGAGTCCAGGGCCCGGGGGGGGGGCAGTGCAGGAAGAAGTACAGGAAGCCAGCTGGCATCCACCAAGGCCCCGGGGGCCCCTTGTCCACCCCCCAGCAAGTCCAGCCACGGAGGCACTGCAGCAGGGCTCGCTGGCTGCTTCTGTGGTGAACACCCCCAGCCCACGAGTTCTATCAGGACACCTCGGGTCGGGGCCTGCGTGCTGGGCAGGAGGACAAGGTCCGTCATGCAGGCTGGGCGGTGTGTGAGTCACAAGACAAGCATAGAATCTGGCTCTGCGGAACCTTGTTCAAGAAGGAAGGGGTGTGTGGAGGTGTGGCTGGGACCCTTACTATCCAGTTCCACCTGACTCCAGCCTAGCAGGAGCTTCCCTGAAAAACTATCCTCATCTCAGAGAAAGGCGATGTATCTCCTGAGTTGGACCTCGTCTTTGGTCCGAAAGCCCTTTCTGAATTGTCTCTTCTTACACAAGCTCCTTCTGGAGACAATGCTGTCCCCAGCTCACACACAGGGTAGGAGGCGCTTTTTCATCAGTGACGGGACACCCCAAAGCCACCTACCAACTCGGAGGACAAAGTCGTTGTAGGACTGATAGTTGATCTCATCCAGGACGTCAAACATCTCAATGGCGAAGTCGGCCAGTGTGCAGAGGTGGGAAGTGATGGACTTCTTAGCCTGGGGTGAGCAGATGGGGCTGTTACCTTCGGGGGTGCCTGGGCAGGAGGGGTCAGGGCCCAGCTGCACTGGCTGTGGGACTGGGACTGGATTCTCACGCCAGCCCCAAGACCTACTGGCACCAGGCTGGGCGCCCATTTATTGTCCCATTCTACAGGAAGAAGGCTGAGGCTGGGAGCCCCAGCAGTGCCCAGGCAGGGGTGCGGCAGCCCCTGAGAGTGTGAGACCAGTATTCAGACTGCTACTCTGACAACACTGTCACTTCCCGGTGTAGGACAGCAAACAAGGCAGGGGACATCTGTCAGAAGCAGCTTTGTCCCTAGAGTCTGAGACCTGTGTTCATGGGACAAGATCCTGTATTTTGTGAAACTGGCCATGATGGAGTTTCCAATTTTTATTTTTGAAGGAAATTTTATGAGCCCCACATTTTGTTGTGAGCGTAGGATGCAGTTAAATGGTTTCTCTGCACCAGTTGGCACGGTCCTGTGGTTTTTCTACTTTATTCTGTTGGTGTGATCAATCCCACCTATTCTTTCTGGAAGGCAGAGCCTACTTTCCATATCTGGGAACATCCCACTGGGTGCTGGTTTGCAATTCTTCTTCTTCTTTGTTACTGAATTTAGTTTGCTAATGGTTGTTGAGGACTTATGCGGGCCTGTTCTGGAAAAAGACTGGTCTGCTGCTTTCTTTTTTTAACGACAGCTTTGCCTGGTTTTAGGCATAAGGGTGACTGCACAGAATGTGTTAGGAAATATGCCTTCCGCTTCTACCTTCTGGGAGACTGTAGGTGACCCATAGCGGTTTCTCCTTAAAGGTTTGGGAGAATCCCCCAGAGGATGCCCTGGGCCTGCTGCTTCCTGGTTTGGAAGATTATTCATGATTGGATCCGTTTCACTAGAAGCTCTCCATCTATTCAGATCGCTTTCATTTTCACAATTCTGCTCTGGGGAAGGAGTGTAGGCAGTGGCAGGGGCTGAGGGCAGGAAGGGAAGACACCAGGGAGGGGGCTCTGGGACACGTGATTCTCCTGAGGAGACTGGACGGGGAGGACCAGACCCACCCATCAGCCTGGGGAAAGCCTTCCAGCCCAGGACCTACCCAGGACCCCAGGGCCCCCGGCAGGGCTGGAGCTAGGCCCAGCATGTGCCCCGAGTGCTGCTCACCCTGGTCCCTGAGGTGGGCGCCAGTCCCACTGCGGCCATGTAGGTGCTGCCAATGGTCTTGATCTTCTCTAGGTCCTTGTAAAAGTCTTTGTCCATGAGCTTCAGAAAAAAACACAAAATGGTCACTGCAGTCCTTGGCCACCAGGAGCAGCCACAGAGTGACTGACCAACAGACAGTGCCCTGGCCACTTTGTTCTGGTACCAAACAGGATCTGGGGTGCATTGCAAAGAAGCCTGGAGCAGGTCTGCCCCTTCAGCTGCACCTGTGGCTACCAGGGAGGATAGGGTCTCCAGCAACAGGGACAAAGGGACAGAGAGTACCCAGCTTGAGGAAGTGCCACCTGTCGCTATGGAGAAGCCAGGCTGTCCCAGCCACCACAGATGTCAAGCCCCCAGAGTGGGACCTGGTCCCCAGCTTAGTATCAATACTCTCTTCTCTGACTGGACCCCAAAGGAGACAGGATGTCCACACTTCTCAGGCCCTGCTTGTCCCCTGTCCATCTACTTAGAAAGGGACAGAGCGGCGGACACCCGCAGGATCTGGNCAGCCAGCACAGAAGGCCTCACCTCGTCAAAGTCAGCGATGATCTCGTTGAGCAGCCGCAGACACTCAACCCCCATGTTGTTGCCGTCCAGCTCAATGTAGAAGTCATTGAAGTTGGGGATGGATGCGAACATGACCCCTACTTGGGAGTAGGACTGGTAGTACAGATCCTGCAAGGACACCGGGGTCAGCGGGCTCCACACACAGGGTGGCCCGGGGTCTCTAGGACACACAGCTCTGTCCTCCTGGAGCAGAGACAGTGGAGAGAGGGGTCTCGGGGAAGCCACCTACTCTGCGGGTACTGTGAGAGTGAGCACCGGCGGACAGGAGGACGACAAAAAGACTCTGGTGTGTTTAAATAAGTTCATAAAAGTTACAATAAAAGACAGGCTGTCACAGAACCCCCCAAAATGCTTCTCCTTGCCTTTGCACTCTCCTGAGTGTCTTTACAAGGAGTGACTAGAAACACGGTGAGTGCTGCTGCCGAGCGCCAGCTAACAGAAAGGCGGGCTCCAAAGATACGGCGCTGCCATGTCCCCGTCCACCTTATTCACCAGATCAGACGCCACGCGACTTCTGGCTCTTCCCCAAAGCCCAAATGACCATGAAAGACGAATGTTTTGAACTGTTTCAAACATGCCGCCGGGCTGACCCAGGTCCAGATGCTCAGGAATGACAGGGTGTGTTGGAAGCAATGGGTAGGATTTGGAGGAGGATTTAGGGCATGTGTCCTTCACTGTAATATCTTTCTTTGGCAAATGTAAAGATTCACTGTGTACTTGTGTGCTAGTCTACAGGACCTACACAGCATCCATATCTTCTGCGTTGGACCTTGGTCAGCACAAACATCGGCCTTGTCCTGGCAGCTGGCTCCACCTCAGTAGCGTACCCCGTGGTGTCAGGAGCGCTGACCACCCCACGCATCCCAGGTACCAGGAAGGGAAAGGACGCTCCCACCACAAGCAGATGCGGGAAGCCCGCACCATCCCACAGCCTGAGAGCTCTGTTTCTGGAGCGATGCGCTGGCTTATCACCGGCTACCAGGGAGATTCCATGTACGGTGTTCCGGCCAGAGAACACTTCGCCTCCCCACTTGTGTGTCTTATTGAATGTCCCTCTCTCTCCTCTCTCACCCCTCTATCCTATCTCTCTCCTCTCTCTCCCCCCTCTCCTCTCTCTCCTTTCCTTCTCTCTCCTCTCTCTCTCTCCTCTTTCTCCTCTTCCCCTCTCTCTCCCCCTCTCTTCTCTCTCTGTCTCTCTATCTCTGTCTGTCTGTCTGTCTGTCTGTCTCTCTCTCTCTCTATCACACAAACACACACACACAAACACACATACACACTGAAAGCTGCATTCTCTTTCATGATCACAGAGAAGAGCAAGGCAAACTCCTCAGCCTGGGTTGGGCAGGCAGGAGCTCTCAGATGTGCCCTGTGCTGGGCGCAAGAGCTAAGCCTGCTAAATGAAGGCACGTGCAGGCCACAGGGGCCTCCAGCTGCAGGTGGAGCAGAGAGATGGTGCTCTGAGCTGGACCCTAGACCCCTGCCCCCGCACCAGGAAGACCCAGGAAAGGCAGTCACAGCTGGCCAAGTGCTCACCATGTTCCGGGGGTTGGACATGAGGAAGTGCTGTGCGACATGGGCCGGCAGGAGGTTGAAGAGGATCCTCTTGTTGTCCAGCTTCACCCTCTCCATGTCGTCCCGCTCCTCTTCTGCCTGGGGGCGGGAGGGTGCTGAGTCCCCCTGCAGCATCACCCCACCCTGGCTGCTGCTGGCCTTCCAGGGCATCCTGCTCCCCAACATGCTGAGGGCCAGGGCTACCTCCCAGAAAAGGGGTCCCCATACAGCTGCCAAAGATACCACTCTACCCCAGAGGTAGCCCGATCAGACCGGCCTGATCTCCACACTGAGCTCACAACCAGCCTGAACAGCATAGAAAAACCCTGTCTCAGACAAACACCAAAAGTAAAAAAGAAAGGCTTCCTCATCTCCAGGGTCTGCCATGGTGGGGCAAACCCCATGGGGGTCTTCCTGAGACTCATGCCCACCTACTCCTGAGACTCATGCCCACCTCCATGGGCCCCAGAATGTCGCCTGGAGCCTCACCAGCCTCCATGAGAGCCCACATCTCTTCAGCACAGAGACCAGACGCTGCATGGAGCCGGGTGGGTGGGTCCAAGAGCCCTGGCCATGAACCCCCGCTCCAGAACCTGAGGGCCCAGCGGGGAACGGCAGGAGCAGCCCAGCCCCAGCCTCTGCACCAGCAGCTGATAGGAGACACACAGGGACTACCTGGCTCACAAGCCCAGAGGCCAGGAGGGGCACCACCCCTCAGACACAGGCGGCACCTGCGTTTATGGGCACTGAATTCCTCGGTGTCCCTTCCACAAACCTGACTCACAAAAGGAACACGGCTGGAAAACAGGGTCCTGTGGTCCCCATTTATAGACACCAGATTCCCGCGTGTAGGAGACAGCACAGCAATGTCCTCCCTGAAGGCCCAGAGTGGAGACCACCAAAGGCCAAGGGCACAGGGACCCGCGTCCCACCTGGGTGCCAGGGGCATGCATGCCAGCTGCTTCTCTCTCTGCTGCTACCTTATCTTTGTATAAAATGAGCCCAAACTGCCCAATATTCTTAAGGCCTAAAAGGGGAAGTCTGCTCCGGGTGAGAGTTTTAGGACCAGCTACGGTCAGGCGGTCTCGGTCCGAAAGGTGCAAGGCCAGGTCATGCCGGTGTCCTCCCAGCTGGTGCACTCTGGGGAACCCAGGCCAGCAAATGGACAGGACCTCTGAAGATGACAGCACACTGAGGACCACAGCAGGTGAAAGCAAGACTCCTGGGGTCCCAACTCCAGGCCCGACAGAGCCGGGCGCTGGCCACCCAGACCGGCCGGCGCTCAGCTTGCAAACTCCAGGACGTGGTCACAGGTGGCCCCAAAAGGGACTCGGGGGCCACAGCTTGAGCTGGACAGAACACTGATAGGACTGCACCGCTCGGGCAAGCCGCAAGGCTCCTGTGACAGCTCCGTGTTGACCTCACAGACCACCAGCCTCTGGCTTCCATCCTCCAGCTGTCTTCACCTCGTGGCCTTCCTGTCAAAATAACATTCCCTACGTGCCGCCTTCCACATGACACAGACCACTGGTTATACGTTAACACATCACGCTCCCACATACACCCACCAAAGGGCAACTTCAGAATGAGAAGGGGAGAAAGAGGAAGGAAATATATATATATATATATATATATATATATATATATATATATTATACATATATATTTCTCATTAAAGTGAATAAGATAAAATGTATAATTGGCAAATAAAATAAAATAACAGTTCTCACACCTGGAAGGCTAAAGCAGGAAGATCATTATGAGTTCAAGGCCAGCCTGATCTACACAGTGAGTTCAAGTCCAGCCTGAACAACATCGAAAGACCCTGTCTCAGACAAACCCCAAAATAAAAAAGAATTCAAAACATAACAGTTCCCTTCTATTTATTGGTGGCACAAAAATTTTACCTTCTTCCAAGTGTGTTACTATTTATACTATCAGCGAAAACAACCTAAGTGGGAAAAGCTTCAATTAAAAAAAAATTTTTTTTGACTGATCAAACTATGACTGAAAAGATCTGATTATGTTAATTTGGACACAGAGACTGTGGATGTAGCTGTCTTTTCTGAGCTATTATTTATGTTCTTTGTTTGTTCTGTTTTTCCACTTATGTATTTGGTACAGGGTCTTACCCCAGATATTTAAGATCTTAAGTCATCCATAGATTAACAGATGCAAAGATTTTTGTTGCAGTTTGACTGATGAACACCCAACCACCCTACACCAGGTATCCTTAGGAACTACGCAGGAGATCTTGAGTTGTCTTCTTATATAATTTTTTAAACAAGATAAAAGTCTGCTGAAATTCTCTGTTTATAAGATCTTCTAACCAGCAAGGGAAACTCCAACATTTTTAAGAAAAGCATTGCTGTGGGTGGCACGAGCATTCCTGTTGACAACTCGTGCTTTCGGAACGTTTGTTCTCTCGGTGGCAGACTCTTGCAAAAGCTTTTCCTTCTCACTCATGCTTACATTTTAGAAATTATCAACCCGGGTGCACTGATCAACCCTGATGTGACATTCCAGGGAGGTCACGGACCCATATGCTTGTCATTTCAGAAGAACAAAACAAAACAACAGCAAACAGCTTCGGTTGACAATTCCCTGGGACACTGGCACTAGCTGTGGCTCTGTCACGCTGACAAGGTACCCTTGGCCTAATGAATAAAACAGGCAACTTGAGCCCAGCCCCAAGCGTCAGCACTGCAGTGCACAGCCTGCACCACGGCCCCGGCCGGGAGTTTCATGGGCTCTGCCAGCTGGTTCTGCAGCCCTAGGATGCCCGTGAATCAGCTAGTATCCTTCCAGGGGCCCCAGCGTTCCTTGGGACTCCTCAGCTCTGACAACCACCACTATGGGGAGGAATGTGGGGAGAGAAAGGAACTTTCCAGGTATAGGGAGGGCGAAGATCAAACACTCTCAGCCCAAGGGGTAGAGGATCAGGCTGCTAACTTGGGCCAATGATCTCCTGTCACCTCCCCTTGTGACTGCTTTTCAGGGAGCATCTAGTCACCCAGATCAGAGATGACTCATAACTCTTCTGGGCTCCCTGTCGCTGGGGTGGGTGCAGCCTAAGACGAGTGGGACTAGACCAAGGAGGCCAGCTGGGGTGCATGCATCCAGAGAAACACATATACCTGATATCAAGGAGGCCTGGAACAGCAGGGAATCCCCCAGAATAGACTTCAGTGGTATCTCCTCCTCCCCAAGGGCTCATAGTGAAACAAGAAATAAATCAACACAATTCATAACAGTTAAATCTTGGAAGCAACCTACATATCCATCAGCAGATGAATGAACAAAAGAAAATGTGGTATTTATACAAAACGGAGTACTACTCTGCTATAAAGAAGAAAACCTTGAGTCATCTGTAGGAAAATGGACGTGTCTTGAGAAACGTGGTTGAGTGAAATACATCAAACTTAAATGCCACATGAGTTCTCTTTCAGAAGGGACCAGAGGATAAACAGAGCAAAGCGAAAGACAGTAGGAAGCAGGAGACAGATGTTTCTCAGAAAGGAAGGAGATCAAGAGATGGAGGAAGGAAGAGAAAGGGGACGAGAAAAGAGTTCAGATGTGTGGTGTCACAAATGCCACACGGGAATGTAAACATTGTATACTCCATGCACATAATAATAAAAAGATACAAAAATGATAATATTTTAAAGATCAGTGTTGACTCGGATGCTACTGATAGCCATTAGGCAAAGATCATAAAGCGGTTCTCAGGAATTCACTCCATACACTCAAGAAAAGAAACCATGTTAAGCAGAAAGAACCTATGAAAAACAGACGCTCTATACTCATGGCTAACTTCTGAAAAGCTGTCACATCTGAGATGAAGAATGGAACTAACAGTGATCCGATGCTGCAGGAGAAAACATTATGAAGCTTGACACAGTTGGAAGATCTATCAAAATGAAATGCATCGGGGGAAAAAAACAAAAGAAACAGAGTATTGGTAAAGTGCAGGATAACTTTAAGTGGCCATGTGATGTGTGGTGGGGATTCCTGAAGGAGGGAGAGGAAGGAGAGGTGCTAAATGACACTGGAAGACAGAAAGATTTTCCCATGCTTATGGAATTATAATCGCACAGGTTCATGCAACCCAGCTAAGCCCAAGCATACAAAGAAGGCATGAAAGATACTGTCTCATGGTGCATAATAAACAGGCT
>NDGN011447591.1:0-11465 GCA_002564285.1 Tympanoctomys barrerae
AAAACCTCATTCATTTTTTAAGGATAGACAAGTACACATAAAAACTTGTGTGTAACATAATATATTTTCTATTAGACTTTAGTTACTAGCATATGCCTTAAATTCATGTTACTTTGCCCACTATCTTCATGTGGTAAACTATGTATGTATCTGTTGATTTAAACTGTGTCACAAAACTACTTGTTTTAAACTAAGGTCTTATATTAATCATAATAAAAATAGGATAATCATTATTATTTAAAGATATTACTCTTCCAAAATTGATACAATTATATTTGAATTCATGTTTTATGTTCTTATGGTAAGATGATATTTTCAGGAGGAGTATCTTTTTAGTTGTTATGTATTTTTCTCATTCATTTTATTAATCTTTATCTCCCATTAAACTTTTGACTTCCATAGACCAATTTTTTTCCTTTCAGTCCTTCTAATGACTAACTTATTCAGAACCACAGCAGAAAGAAAAATCTTTGAGGAAGAATCTACTCACATAGATTCTGACAAGTCTCAGCTTAGGGCAAATTTCCAAAGGATAATTATAGATGTCGCTGCAGAATTCATGATGGTCAGATTGTCAGAAATCTTATTTATAAATGGTATCTTAATGCTGCAGGGAAATCTCTATTTTATTTTGGAGAAGGAAAAGTTTTAAATATGCAAAGCTGCCTGAGTTTACCCCTATCTCTGATTCTCTACTCTGGTTTTTCATTAGAATATACTGTGGAACTTTTTAAACATATAAATAAAAGTAAATACAGCCACTAACATAACTTTTCTCAGCTATTATTTATTACTAACTGCAGTGGATTTCTAACTGGTGGGCAACTTATTACATCCAGCTGAATTAAACTAGCATGGTACTGGGTGTGGGAGGCCCACCTAGGGGTTGTTGTCAGCAGCATAAAAGGCAGAACAGGAGAAGTTGCCAGAATGCTGTTGTGGATACTGTTTGGAAGAGCTGTTGGAGCTGTTGAAAGGGTACTAGTTCTTTTGGGCTGTTCTGCTGGAGGACCTTGTCATGCTGGCTTTCCCAATGAACTTTGGAGAAGTTTTGGTCCTCATCTTGAGCATCGCTGTCTAGCTTCAGATGGTGCACTGTTCAGCCTCATGGAGAAGCTTGTTGCATTGGCTTTCACAATGAGAACTCAGTTTTCCTCATTTCTGGAAGGGCTCGGGACCTCACTGATGCTGAAGGTGGCTGTGACACTTTGAAGACAGCTTTGGTGCTTACCTTGAGTGTTTCTTCCTACCTCCAGTTCAGATCCCTCTGCCTGCTAGCACAGATCCTTCATCTCACTGGCATAGACTTTCTAGCTTCTAATTTATTTATTTATTTGGTACACATTCTCACTACACAGCTTGGACTCATGATTCTCCTGTCTCAGCCTCCCCAGCACTGGCATTACAGGCATATGCCACCATACCTGGCTTAGGTGGCTGGCATGGCACGCCCCAGAGTCCTCGGGCCAGAACGGCACATGGTACTGGAGATTGAACCCAGGTCTTAGTGCTTTCCAGGCAGGTGCTTAGACTGCTGAGCTATATCACCAGCCCTTTAGTGTATTTTAATGCCAGCTATGGATCAGGGTTTGTTAGGATAATGTCACAAAGTAAAATTCATTTCCTGGTTCTCAACTCTTACGCGTTTGACTTGAACACCTTATTCTAATAATTTTTGACTTTCAAAGATACTGGATGATGATTCTATAGTGAGCAAACAGATCTCTCTCCAGCCTGACCTTCCTAGATCAAAATCTGATGAGTGGAACTCAATCATCTTAGCTTGGACCCCTTCTTTGGTGACTCAGTTGTTCATGTCCCTTATCATTGAGTACCAGAAGAAAGGTAACTATGATGAAAATTTCAGGGGAAGACAGACTGAGACCAGAAACTAGGGAAGCTGTGGAAGTCACTATGAGGACTCAGGTGGGATGTGTTTGTTTTGACTAAGAATGTCTCTGAAGAGATGGCATGTTTGAAAGTGCACAGAAGATAATAAAAGCAATAAGGATAGCTCCTTCATGAGAAGGTAACAAATTACACTTGAATTCCCTTTTGCAGATTAAGCCAGGGCATATTTAAAACAAATTTGGAATCTTCTTCTAAGGTAAATATCTCTGTTCTGGTCCTAAGAAATAAACACTAACCTCACCAATGCCTGGCATATGTTTACTAAAGACCTAATGTGACTCACTAACTGTCAAATGTTATAGTAAAGTTAGCATAAAGTGGCATAAACTAAGAAAGATAAAGAAGTTTCCCCCCTTTACTTGATCTGTCTTTTAAGACAGAGTCTTTAATGGTGTTACATTTGCATTGTGGTTCTTTCACTGTGGGTTACTCCTTTGTCTTTTCTCCACAATCTACCAGCACCTTTGCTTAGGGCAGTTAAAACCCCTCTATGAGGCTGTCTGTGCTTCTGGAAAAACACAGAGTGTATGGTCCTGTATCTGCTACATGAAAATCTCTGGAGTTAATATTTTTAATACTTGACAGAGGCTGCAAAGGGGACTCTGAGACATCTGATTTTGGCCAATTTGGATACAGAGCCTAAAGTAAGACCTTTAGCAAATGTAAAATTATCTTGTTGACCAGGTTGATCTCCAATTCCATCAATTATTGTGAAAATGACATTTCATTTTCTGTGACTGCGTAATATGTTTTTGTGTACATATATCACACATTTTTATCCATTCATCCATTGGTGGGAACTTACTGTTTCTATATCTTGGGTTTTGTGAATTCTGCACAATAAACGTGAGTATGCTCACATCCTGATAGTGTGTGGACATTAATTCCTCTGATTATATACCAAAGGATGTTACCACTGGATAATAGAGTAGTTCTGTTTTTTGAGGAACTTCCATCCACACTTCTATAGCTGCTATACTAATGCACACTTAGTCAAAGTGGAGATTTCCCTTTCTTCTATAAACTCTTCTAGCATTTATAATGTTTTGTGTTCTTGATCATAACCATTCTGAGACAGAATCTTAATGTATTTTCAACTTGTTTTTCCCTAAAGATGTTGAGCATGTTTATACACTTATTGGCTTTTTAGACTTCTTGCTTTGGGAAGAGTCTATTTGCCCATTTATTGATTTGGCTATTTGTTTTATTTCACATTAATTTTTTTGAATTTTTATATATTCTAGATATTAATCCTCTGACAAAAGAGCAGTTGGCAAGGAGTTTCTCTGATGGTGGAGACTTTAACTCTGTCAATGATTTCCTTATTTGCAATACTGTTTTAATTTGACAATTCCCGTTCGTTGATTTTTGCTATTATCTACTGTGTTACTGAAATCTTACTCAGGAAATCTTGCTTACACCTATGGTGTTGCATATTCCTTCTATGTTTTCTTCTAGAAGTTTCCAATCTAGAAGTTTCAGATCTTATACTAAGGTCTTTTTTGCTGTTTGTTAGTTTGCTTGCTTTTGGTGAAAGGGATTGAACTCAGGACCTTGTGCTTGTGAGGCGGGTGCTTAAGGTAAGCACCATACCTAGGTCTTTGATCCATTTTGAATAGATTTTTGTACAGGGTGAGAGTTATAAATATGGGTAATGTAATCCAGTTTTCCCACAAGAATTTGTTGAAAAGGCTGTGTTTTGTCTAAAACTTGTTTTTGGCACCCAGGTATTAGATAACTGTGTCTGTGTGGGCTTGCTTTTGTGTCCTCTACTCTATATCCTGTGCCACAGGTCTTTGTGTCTGTTTTTGTGCCAGTGCTACATTGATTTATTATTGTCATGTATTTTGAAGGGTTTTTAAAAAAATATATTTAGTACAGGGTCTACAGGGTCTCACTATGAGACATCGCTATGTAATGTATCTCAGTATGAGATACATTATGACCTCCCATTTTGTATTTAGGAAGCTGACTCTTGAATGATGTGAAAAATTTGGTATTTATTCAAAATAAGGTTTTCATTACCCAATTTTGATTATCATTTAAGTCTCCTGGTATCATTATGAAGCCTGAATTTTTATCATATTTCTTATCCTTCTGTAACAAAAAGCCTTTTGTAGCTTTTTGTAACACGCCTCTCCTTGCTTTTTCTAACACAAAAAGCCTCTCCTAGGTTTTTGTTACATAACTAACTTCTTCAATCACGAGATTGGACTCATGATTCTCCTGTTTTCAGCCTCCAAGCCCTGGGATTACAGGCATAAGCCACCATGCCCAGTCTCAATCACTGTCTCAGTGCACCCCGGGAGCTGGGCCTCCATGGCACACTGGGTATCAAACCCTGGCCGTTGCACTCTGCCTAAGCAGAAACTTTAGTCTCCTGAGCTATCTGGCTGGCCCTCAAAATTGAGTATTATGATGCTTCTGCTCTTTTGCTCAAGATTTCTTTGACCATTGAAGTCTTTTGTGTTTCCATATACATTTTAGAATAATTTTTTCTACTTCTATGAAGAACGTCAGTGGTATTTTGATGGTAATTGCATTGAATCTGTAGCTAGCTTTTGGTACCATGGCCATTTAATAATATTAATTCTGAAGACTGAGGAACATGAGATAGGAATAATCTCATTTAATTTCTTTCTTTAGTGTCCTATAATTTTAATTGAAGAGTTAATCTCTTTAGTTAGGCTGATTCATAGGTTCTTTTAAGGAATTGAGAATCTTTTTTTTCTAATTTCTTTCTTAGTTAATTCATTATTATGGTATGTAAAAGCTGTTTTTATTTAATGCTAATTTTCTATCAAACAAATTTTTGTATTTGTTTATCAGAAAGTGTTTTGGTGCCACCTTAGTTTCTTCTACATATGAGGCTATATGATTATTTAAAGATAATATATAAAGATATAAAGTTATAAAGATAAATTGATATCTTTCTTATTTGTATCTTTATTTTTTTCTATTGCCTAATAACTCTAGCTAGGATTTCAGATACTATATTGAATAAGAGTTGTGAAACTAGACATCCTTTGCTCTTTTTGGATTTTAGAGGAATTACTTTCACCTTTTCCTCAAACAATATCATGGAACGCATTTTCACGTAAGCTTAAACTAACATTTGTTGTCACAATAGGTGCGTACCCTCCATGGAAAACTATGGATATGGTAATAAATTTCAGAGCTCCTTATACATAATGAAGATACAGTATGTCCTCCCATTTTGTATTTAGGAAGTTAACTCTTGAATGATGTGAAAGATTTGGTATTTATTCAAAATAAGGTTTGCGTTACCCAATTTTGATTATCATTTAAGTCTCCTGGTATCATTATGAAGCCTGAATTTTTGTCATATTTCTTATCCTTTTATAACAAAAAGCCTCTTCTAGCCTTTTGTGACAAGCCTCTGCTTGCTTTTTCTAACACAAAAAGCCTCTCCTACGTTTTTCTTACATAACTACTTTCATATAAATAGAATAAAATAATGCCTACCTTACCTATTTTTGTGACAATCATAAAGATAGAGTACATTATAAGAGTTCAAAAATGTTTAGGTGAACAAATAAATTATGTCCATAAATGGCACCAGCTGCTAATGATCAATCATTGATCATACTATCCTATGGGGTATGACTGTGGAAGGAAGCCTGAGGCACATTACTACAGACCTTACTCCAGGGTGGCAGTAATTTACAGTGTGTCAGTCAGGTTTGACTAGTTACACTGAAATAATGAATTAAGCCACTAGATCCTAGAATACATAATAACTCAAAGAACTTAATGCCAAGTAAGTTAACATCAGTTTTTCCACTCATGCACAGTTAGCTCATTAACTTCAGCTCCTTCTTTACTCACTGGAGCCTTTCTCAGACTATCATTCAAGCCACAAGAGTTGAAAATGTGTGGCCAGTTGGTCAGGATTTAATTTTAATATTATTTACATGCAGTACTTTGATTCCATTTGAAACTACTTAATATTACTATTATTTCATCCACATTTCTCCATCTTAAAATGAGTTTGAATTTATCGTATGTCATTTATAGAGTGACAATCATATGCTATCTAGTTTTCAAGGCCATTCAGTGGAATATGTGCTATCACTTACCTTTCATTGGTGAGAAAATTAAAGCTTTTTTATGGTGGCTAAATATCTTCTCAAGAGGTAGGTAGGCAACATGTAGTACAGAGCAGCTAATTCCATACATATTTATTGTTTCTCACTACCTATACACTGATCTCTTGCCCAGTAAGGAAATTAAAGAAAGGATGTACCTGAAGTCCTACCGGAAATGGGACAAATTGGTTTAATTTGCTGACTGGAAATTATTTTCTTGTGACCTAAGCTATACTCAGTCTTTACCTGTATTCATATACTGAAAGCTATAAATAACTCTCTTTCATGCATTTAATCTTAAAATAATCTGGGGTATCACTCATATTAAGTAAAGCTTATGGATTAGCTTCTGTTTTCCACTCTGAGTTCTTTAATGAGTAAAAATAAGTTCGCTAACTAAAATGAATACATTTCTAGTTGTGAGACATGAAACCCCTTTGAGGGAATTTAATTAGATATATTTTACTTTACTTAAAATTATATCATACAAATATAATTATATCATAATTATAATTAATTATATTAATAAGTATATAATTATATTATGGATTAATATAATTGACAATTACATTATTAATTATAACATAACTATAATTATATCCTAGAGATATAAGTGTTGTCTGGAGAGGCAGTATATTGTGATATAAAGCATCAACTTTGGATTCTTATGTATTAAATTCTCCTTATACTTCTTGCATCTATGTACCCCTGTAAAATATACTTGCTCTTTGCCTTAATTTTGCCATTTGTAAAATGAGTTATTTACTTGCTATACGCTGTGAGCATTAAAGAGATATGGAATGAAGAGGTTGCTCAAGAATACTTAAATGAATGAGTGAACGGTGTCCACATGTGCTTAACACACAGAAATCAATGAACACAGAGCAGGATCTGTGCTCAGGGTAGTAGCTCAGGGCAGGGAAAAGCCAAAGTGCAGCCCAGTGTGAAAGTTAATGTTCATATCCTAATTCAAATTATGATTTTATGTATCATAAATTTTTATGCTGATGAGGGTAATAGATAATTTATTTTGTGACCTATTCACTAACAGTACACAGTTTATATTTTATCATTCTAATAGCTATTTTGATTTATATTTCTCTGTTCCCCAAGAATCTGATGACTTTATATGTGGACCTTTCAGTGGCTTGATTATAGAGGTTTACAGCTGACTTGCTGTTAGGAGGTTGGGTCTGCTTGGAAGATAACAGGTTCCTGGGGGTGTGGCCTGAGCCTTTAATCTCCCTTCAGTCTTGTCCTTCTGCTTCTTAGCTGCCACAATGAGCAGCTATTCCAAGTAACTAAGATAATAAGTGAAAATATTTGCTGTGACAAGATTGTGCACAATAGCCAGGGTGTGAAGTACTTTTCATTGAGATTACTGGTCCAATCTAAGAACTATGGAACATGACATGGAAAATAATAGGGAATTGCAATAAGGTTGAATCTGTCTAGCTAGCAAACTGAATTGTTATGATGTTTGGTGATTTTTATATTGTTACTCTAACAGTACTTTTAAAATGTTATATTACAGTTATTATAACTTTTCTATGAATTCTATTCATGAAATTAGAGGAAGAAAACATGAGATGACACAATTTGGGAGACATGATTGAACATTTTCAATATCACTGTACTCAGCATAAAGACATTTTAAGTCTTAAAATACTTATATGCAGTAGGGAAAGTTTTACTCTATAAATAAAGAAAGCAAATATATTAAAATAGCATGCTTTTAATTTAAATTGTTAATTAAGCTTAAATTACTTAAAGGGAATTACAACTGATGTATATATAAATGGTAATATTGTGTGGAAAACTGAATTTTACAGGGAAAGGAAATATATAATTCTTTACTTCTTTTCTTCTTAAACATTACATGAAACTTTCTTTTGGGACAGTTCAGGAAATCTCATGCCCATCCACAGACGAACAGATAAAGAAAATGTGTTATTTATGTACAACAGAGTACCACTATGACATAAAGAAGAGTAAACATGAGCTATTTGTAGGAAATGAATGCACCTTAACACCATAAACATAAATGAAATAAATCAAACACACAGTTGAAATGTCACATGGTTTCTCTTGTATGAGAACCCCAGAATATATGTAGCAGAATAAAATATAATAGGAAAAAGAGGGATCCTTTGCAAAAGGGAAGTGGATAAGAAGGGAGGAAAGGGGATAAGAAAAGAATTAAGATGTGTTATGTATGTGTACTCGCTCCCCATGAGGAATGTAATCATTGTGTACTGGAAATTAGTACTACTGGAAAATAAATTTTGAAACAAAAATGAAAAGAAAATGTGTTATTATTGTCCAGGTAAAATGAACAGTTTGAGTCTAGTATTTGTTGTATCTTGGCTATTTCATTTTGGGATGATATCTAGAGGAAAACATGTGAAGAATGTATAATTTAGAAATTATATGTACTCAAAATAATTGAATCTTTAGGAACTTCAGCACATAAGATTCCAGGATATCACTTGCAGAGGACATTATGATTTTCTGGGGATATTTTAGATATTCATTCACAGCAGCTCAGTGGCCCTTGTTTTTCTCTCTTGTGATTGTCTCTGCTTCACTCAAGAAGAAAAGTCCAAATCATATAATTCCACATTGGAATTTTTTTATTTCCAAAGCCCCAGGTGGCTGATGGCATATCCAAGGAGTTTCAGATTGGAAATAAAACCCAATGGTAATTCATATTCCTGCTCTATTGATCTACCGTGTCCTTAGATACTCTGATAAAATTCTAAAGCTGATCTTATTGTTTATTAACTTTTCCAAAATAAAAGGGCAAATTAGGATACTTTTAGTTGTTATTTTTATCCAGTAATAAAATAAATAAATGCTCATTATAGAATATTTGTTTAATATTAAAGCATATAGAGTCAGTAAATCATAGATAAATCTCTTATAATCTATGTCTATTTCCAATGTTTTCTCCACAAGTAAGGATTAGTTACTTGACTTTAGCATTGTTGGCATTTTAAGGAAAGCAATTCTTTGTTTCTGGAAGTTGTCTTCTCAGTTCTGGGGTGTTTATAGCAACCATCAATTCTACTGCTTAGATACCAGCAGAATGTCCTTTCCTTATTACATAGTCATAATGACAGAAAGTGTTTCTAGACATTTCCACATGTCCTGTTAGGCTGGGGAGCAGGAGAAAAGATTGACTTTAGTTTTGATCCACTATTAAAATATTGTGACAAAATTCCATAAAATTTGTATACAATGTAAATGCGGAGACTAAAAGTCTCTGAATTTTCTCTTGACTTAAAGATTCAAAATGTCAAGAATTCAATAAGCACTAAGAGCACTCATAACTACAAAGAATCCTTAAATAGATGCTAAACTGTTAAGTGCATAATATTAAGGGCTCATACTTGTAAGTATTTATTTCATTTTAAAGTAAAACTACAAAATACTATTTTAAGGGACTTCCAAACTTCTTTAACTTCAGTTTCCTCTTTTATAAAGTTGGAATTATAACTTCTATGTCACAGGGTTGTGAAAGGTGTTTACTCAACAAGCACTGCACGTCTAGTATATACTATGTTCATTGGTGTGTGTTATGGGAGAGATGGTGGTAGTAGACATATGATAGACAAGTAGGAAAAGCAACGATGATGCTTACCCTTTGTACTAAGTACTATGGAAGAAAGACATTCTGAGAAGCAGGTTGAAGTTTGCATCAAGGAAGGTTTTACTAGAGAAACACATAAAACAAAAATGTGTAAGAAATTACAAGACTGGCCTATGATGATCAGCCACACAGTTGGATAAGGAAGCATGCAGAAGGTGTCTGCACACTGGAGGCTGAAGGATTCAGTTGAAGATCTGGCATTCACTGTAGTGCAAATCTGGAGTAGGAGGTTTATGGGTCTGTGACAGAAGGCTGATAAGTCTTTACCAGAAGGCTAAAGATCCAAGCCGAAAGCCCAAGAGTCTGTGTGAGGAGCCAGAAGATGACGCCCCAACTGAAGGCAAAGACTGAAGCTCCTCTAAAGAATGGAAACCCGTCTTTCCATCTTCATTTCCCTTTTATACCCTCTAGGTCATGAGCCACACTAGTGTGGGTCCTCTACACTGTAGAGTATGGAATTGCTGAGCCTGTTTAGTTAAGCTTCTACACTTCTCAAGTTGACATAATCAATCAATCACTACAAGGTTGCTAAGGCAATCATGGAAAGTCTGTCTAATGTCTAAGCTTATCATTGATTTGCAGGAGCTGAGATAAAGTAAGAATCCAAAACTGACACAGAAAAGTGTGACCCCCAAAGTTTCAAGGTATGAAGACCATTATACTAAGAGATGGGTGGAAAGATACCCTCAAATACTGCTAAAGTGTATTCCACTGACTACTTGCCATCTTTTCATCCTGTTTTCAATCTACAACAAGACTAGAAGAATGCAGGAGAATATAAACCAAATGCACTGCATCTTTCATTGAGAAATTCTTGCTAAAATGAAAAGTCCGCTGAATGCAGAAGTTTGCTGGGACAGGTAATGTATGTACATTTGGCTATCATACTATCTCAGTAATAACTCCAGAACTGGCTACTCCTGGTAGTATTTTTAATAGTGTAAGACAAGGTTGGAAATGTCAGATGTCAGGCTGGCTATAGCCTTAAGATTAGCATAAGGATTCTCAGTTTTATCCAATAGTAATGAGAAACCATTGATAGGTTTAATCAGGAGACATGAGTACCTGTTTCTCTAAACACCATTACCTACTTAGAGAAACAGGCATTCTAATGCTCTTGAAAACATTTTATAAACTCTAAATTGCCAGTGAGTGTGAGTTTGATATTCAAATATCTCATTCAATTAGGCTTGTCTGGCCATTGTGCCAATGGTCTTCTCGATTAGTCTAATGAACATATGTCATGAATCTCTTGGGGCCATATGGCAACATTTTTTATTGTGGCAAGTATATTCAACATGATTTTGAGATTCTTTCTCAAACAAATACTATTTCATGATTGGGAAATAAATAACTTATCTCCCCCTAGCTCAGGACTAGGCTTTTAAAATAAATCATTTATTGGCAGTCAATAGAACATGTCCACATCCATATAACTTATTGTGAATATGCTATTCATTTGTACATATTGTGCTTAAAAATGTTTAAAATCTAGGAACTTCATATCTGTACTTCATGGAGGAAGTTTTAGTGTTTTTATCAAGAGAAACTTGTGAGTTTATTTTCTTATTATCCAGATAAATTCCATGTTATGGAAAATTAGATTGATTGATTTACCCAGGAAATAATAATTACTTTCTTTGTTCTTTCATCCTTTTACCATTTTTAAAACTTCTTTTTTATTTTTATTTTCATTTATTTTTTATATATTTATTTATTTATTTTTAACTTTTTAAGGTTTCTAATATTAGAAGATATCATACAATGTCTTTTAAATAAGTTGTAAGTCAAAG
>NDGN011447608.1:0-13674 GCA_002564285.1 Tympanoctomys barrerae
TAGCAAAATAAAGAGATTGTTACCATGTCTAAATATTACTAGCTGGCTTTCTAGCGTTGAGCCGTGAGACTCCCACGCAAGAGAAAACGGTTGCAACCATTTAACGCTTTGAAGGCTGATGCGCTCCATTTGATTGCCAACGCTTTAGACCTCATCTTGCACATGATGAGAACTAGGATTTGAACTGAAATTGTGGGGTGGAATAAAAACGTTCAACAACAGAAACTGACAGAAAGAAGACTGTTGTTGCAGTCTTTCTAGGATCTCTTCCAATTGTCAGCGTTTCCTACAAGTAAATTTTATTACTTGGTCATGCATCTTAAGGAAAATCTCTCATCCAAACACACATCACACAACATAAAGATCTTTTAATACGTATAACTGGGTTTTATAAATCCTCAGAAAAGCCATGGGAATATCAGTATCTATTATAGATAAAATAGTAATATTAAGGGCAGAGTTTTCAGGTGAATGTAATATCACAAGGTAAGAAGAAAGGCACAAGCAAAATAAAGTAGTATGACACCCATATCAGGAGGGAGATTTAGTTCCATCAAGAGAATGCGTGGTGCCTGACGGTTGGGTGAGAGTACTGATTACTGCGCTATGTGGTTTGGATGTAGTTTTGCTGTCAAAAACTTTATAACATGAAAATCGCCTATTTCAGTATGTGTCTTAGAAGAGTAATTGCATAAGTCCCCGACTTACAAACGTTTGAGTTGTGAACCTTCACAAACAGGGATGGACCTCGAGTTAGGAACATTCCGAGAAGCAACCAAGTCCCAAAAGTGGCTTGCAGGTCTGCTGGACACTGTCCGTAGAGCTGCTGTGTGCTTATTGTGCAGTGTGATGGCGTACAGTAGTACAGCGCTCAGCCAGAGGGATGTCCGGAAGCAAGAGAAAATGCAGTGGTGATGTGGTAGGGACTGCTGGGAAGCACAAAGCAATATGTATTACGCATTTGTGTCGAGGTGTATGAGACTCACTTTACCAGACTCGGGAATGAGCCCAGCTTAGGAACATTCTCCCAGAAGAGAGCTACTTTGCAAGTTGAGGACTTTCTGTATCTGATACTAAAGGGCTTCTCAATGAATCAGGAAAGATGTTAGAGTGTCAAAAAGGGAAGAATGTAATGGATTCCAGAAAAACAACGTTTTGCAAACCGAACATGATGACATCATGAAGGAGTGAGAGAACATTCACAGCAGAGAGGAAGGGAAAAGAGGAGAAGTGAGCCAGCATATGGGAAAGCACAGAACTCTGCAGCGAGAGACAGAGGAGACCCTGCTGGGCACTCACAGAGCGTGTCCAGATGAGCGAGAGAGAAGGAGCAGCTCACAGGTGAGGAGCAACCTCACTAGAAACTAGTCAGAGCTGGAGAAAACGGAAGGAAATGAGGAGCAGGTGTCAAGAAGGGTGTTTAAAAGAACTCAAGATAACGTTCAAGCCAATATTACCAGCACAGGCACCTTTATCATCACATTACTCCAAATTAATTGTTTCCAAAAGAAAACAGAAATTGAAATTCAAAACTGACTCAGGATTGTGCCGCAGAACTTATTTGTAACCTAATATATCAATGTCTTTGTAAGGGATATCTTTCCCTGTCCTGTCATATACCAAATAAAATCTTTATCACTTGGGAAAACTAAATGCATAATTTTGGATCTTCATATTATTTTGTAAAATAAATTATTAAATCAATTATTCAAGGGCTTATCAAATGAATTTTGAAGCCATCAAAAGAACAAAAGATGATGCAGGTCCCTTTAGTTTAGAGACCATCGTAGTCCCTTGTACCTGCCTTCTTATACAGGTACCAAAGAGCAAGGGAGAAGCTTCAGATTGATACATATACTTCTTAATTTATTCATCTAGAAAGCATTTCTTGAGGACCTACTATGTGTCAGGAGCTAATAGCTGGGCCGGGGAGATGGCTCAGTAGAATAAGCACTTCCCTGGCAAAGCACAAGGACCTGAGTTCAATCCCTGGTTCTGAAAAAAAAAAGGAGCTAATAGCTGGTGAGAAATTAAAGATTATACATAGTGGAAACCCACTTAGAGTTAATAAAAGACATGGCAAAATAGACTTCTGATTTGGGAAATAAAAATTACCACCAACATTCAAGAAATACAAATTAAAACAGTAAGATTCCATCTCATCCCAAAAAGAATGTCTATCATCAAGAAATCAAGCAGCTACAGGGATATAGATCAGGGGCACCACACCTGCCTGGCAAGTGCAAGATCCTGAGTTCAACTCTCCCAGTACCCAAGAAAAAAAGAAAAAGTAAAGAAAGATAGAAAAGAAAACAAGAAAAATAAATTAACCAGTAACAAATGCTAGTGGGGTTATGGGGGGAAAAGGAACCCTTCTCTACTGTTGATGGAAATATAGGCTGGTATAACCACTATGGAAATCAGTGTGGAGATTCCTCAAAAAACTAGCATTAGAGGTCCTTTACAATAGATATTGTGAAAGGGAAAGAAACTGCTCAAAAGGACAGAACAACTAAGATGTGGGAAAGGTGGGGGAAAGGGGAAAAGAAAGGAAGGAAGAGGAGAGAGAGAGAGAGAGAGAGAGAGAGAGAGAGAGAGAGAACTTTACTACTAATTTCTATTGCTTTATTGAAAGGAACTGTTAAATCTCAATTATTTGATCAATTTTGCATACCTATATCTAGTAATCTGAACAACTCCTTTAAAGATAATAGTATGTAATATAACAATCATTGTCAATTTCTTAACATGTTGTTTTGAAAGTCTGCATTATTTTTATTGATTTTTAATTTTTAATTCTCTTCAAAATAAAAAAAAATGCCACCAAGAAAAACTCTACTAAAAAGGTTCTTTTTTAAGTCCAAGCATTAGATATGAAGCAACTAAATCTGAGTCACTCACTTTATATTTTCAAACATTTAAAATTACAAGTGCTTGTATTTCTTGTTTTGCAGATTTAAAAAGCAGTGACAAAAAAACTATGACATATAATCTGAAAAGCTGAGCAGAGCTTAGATCTACACTGCTATCTGACATTCCCTAAACGTCAGAGTAATTTCTCTGATCATACAAAATTAACTCAGCTTCCCTCCATTCCATCATCAGAGGCTGGTGGGAAATCCTTAGTAACAATGCAATACATTTACACAACTCGGTGCCCTTTAAAACTCCTCCAGCCTCTTCCAGCGCCATCATCATAGAGAACTTGAGATCCTCTCATTATGGCTTCCAGTGCCATAATCATAGGGGAATTGAGATCTTCTTATTATGGCTTAAGTTTACATTTTCCTGCTTAAAGCTTTTCTAGAACTCAAAATACTGATACAAGGACATTATTTTGAAAGTGTAAGACAGCCAGTGAGCTTCTGGGTTTGGACAAGACAGTCCAAACGCCAACATCTACACTAGCATCTCCTTGAAAGTCCAGCTGCTGTCATCTATAAAGCAGAGGTAGAACTTACCACTGTGTTCATAAAGTGATTAGTTGAGCCTTCAGCACACGACATGTATAAATTATAATCACTGCTAGGAATCCTATAAGCTTTTTCACCTTAAGTAAAATGACAAATTTTTAAGTGTGGTTTTCAAATGTTTTTAAATTATGTCATACTATGTGCTCAACATGACCGCTAGAATCCATAGAAACCTAGAATTCCTAAGGCTTAGTCATATGCAGCAGACATTAATAAAAGTGAGTTAAGAGGTTATGATGAGAACTTCAACCTGCATGATATAGAGCAGAGCACTGAAGACCATCAATAAATGTTAAATATTTGGATATCACATTATTAAATGCTTGATAAACCTGGATTTCACCTAAGGCAAATACAGAAAATAAAATATTGTATCTATAATAAAATTCTTATTTTTACTATTTTTTTCCCTTCAGGTGAATACACCATATTAAAAACCATAAGAAACACATATATCATCCTTCATATTTCAGCATTTCAAAGAAAAAACAGACTGTTGATTTATAACAGAGCATTGTTTTTTAACCTCTGTTAAGTGCTTTGTGAAGGCAGAAAAGGCACCTCTGGTTAGAAAAACACTTCCCATTTTTATAACTACCTTCAAATTTCCATGATGTATATTCTTACTGAATTTTCTCAAGGTACAAAAGTATAAAAATCTCTACAGGAGTAAAACTTAATCCAAACTATTCTATTTCATATTTCCCTATATTATTCTTTAAAATGTCCTACTGAAACAAATATTTAGCAATTTAATAGGAAACAAGAGAGCTTAAAGCATAGTGGTCTTTTTTGTTTAACGGGGGATGAAACTCAGGCCCTTGCACTTGCCAGGCAGGTGCTTATGCCACTGAGCCATCCCCTCAGCAGTAGTCAAAACCTAAATGTATCAATAGCAAATAGAATTAGCATGGTTTTCATATTAACATACTCAGTACTTCAGAATAAAATTCACTCAGAAGAGCAAAACAATAAAATCCTCTTTTTCAAATCATTGCAAGGTTAGGAAAAAAAAAGTCACTTAAATCTAAATACTGCAATAAAATGTAATTTGTGGAAAATAACACATGCATTCATGCTGTGGACAAACTCACCCTGAAATTTGCTCAGTTAACAAAATAGTTCCAAACCTCAAAGCACACTTACACACACTTCCTATTAAAATACTGAAAAGTAATTCTTTGCCCAAGAGGGATTCATACTCCTCTTATTTTGAATCACATGTATAATATCTGCAGATGCTATGAGGAAAACTTACCCTATCATTAAGAATTTGCACATTATGGTGAAAAATCAGTACATTCAGCAGGAGAGGCTACTTAATAAGGATTAGATTATCAGACAATAAGTAAGGCAGTGTTTTACATGGAAGTCAGAGAGATAAATTTAGGCCTTAGAGCTTATAAAACCTATGGTATTTACCACAAGGGTAGTACAATAGAAATCAGCACGTGTTAACATCCACCCACAACGCTCTAATCATAGCGTGTGTGAAGTCTGAAATAATACGGGATCAAGTAGAACACAATTTTCCTGGTTAACATACTTTAAAAGTTAAGTGTGTTAATATACACACAAGAAAAAGGAAAAATGACTTCCTGTGGCTAATGGATACCATTTGAGACTTAAGCTAATAGTAAGCCTAAAATTTCAATATCTAATTATTCAAGCAAACACTACACCCAGATATTTAACAGCACACACGTCACCATAACACAGCATGGTGGCTCTGCTGGACTTGCTCTATTGTAAAAATCACGCCTATTACCAGTCCAGTTCCTCAGTGTGAGTAATGAACTGCATTGTAAGTTGTATAGGATCATTTAATGAGCTGCAATATTATGAAATTGCTTTTCAGCAGAATGTGTTGAATCAGGTTGTTCCACTTAATAACCTATCTTATTCACCCAACTATTCAGTCTTTAAATTGTGACCATTTAGAGCTAGACACTGTGAGCGGTTCAACATGTAAATATGACAAATTAGTTTTAATTTAAGCAATAATGTAAGCTCAGCACCTTCAAAAACAGCAGTGATCAAAAGCCAAAATACAATTTTTCAATAATTCATATAAAGGCAGTGTATTTCATCTGGCCAGTTGTTTCCATGAACGTGTGCAGTATAGAAGTTAACCAACTTTTCATCCCTGATAATATTCATTATGAGACAAAATGGTTCCTCCTTCTCTGCTTGATATCTGATTATTGACTGATGCCTGGGTGAACTACAACTGAACAAGTTAACCAAATCTTTAAAATATAAATTATTTCATCAGGTTATATGAACTTAGGTTAAAGGATTTTACTGGCCAAAAAAAAAAAATCTATATTTTAGGCACCAATGGAGAAGAAATTATAAGGCTACCTCCTCAAGAATTCTGGGTACATTTAGCACAGTAGTGGGCCAGATATGGTTGCCAAGATATAAACACTTATACCCAACCAAATAGCATGTTAACCAACATTGCTGAGTCATTTATTTTATGACCACAAGCTGAAAAATATTTAAAATCATGTCCAATTTTAAGATACTTTTCACATTGGCTTCCATAACCAAATATACCATAAAGAAACTCAAAGTCAAATTCAACTCGCATTTATTAAACAGTACTATTAAATATGAAACATTGACTTCAGCTATTCAACATCAATTGGTAAATGTCAATCAAATTTGGAAACCAACCTACCAGTGCTAGTGTGCACTGCTCCACAAAGCTATGCCTAAGTAGCTCCAGGGATAAAACAAAGAACCTGTTTGGCTTTTTGTTGTTTTTTAAGAGCCATATTTTTTTTCATCTTTAAAAACTCTATTAACAAAATCTTCCAGAATCTGTCCTCTACCAAAGTTTATCCTAAAGCCTTATTCACTTCTATGAGAACAAAGTCTTCACACACATAAAAAATTATCATGTCTCTGCTTCCCTCAGTATAAAGCTGCTCATCCTGTCCTTGATCTTTTGGGTAACATTCTGTCATTTTCCTTCTCATAATTTAGAACAAATAAACATTTTTCACAGCTTGTGATCTCTACTAGGATTCTCTCTCTGAATTCCAGATTATATCTATGTTGTGTATCATTGTACAATCAGTATACAAAACATAACAGGTACTCAATCAACAATTGATAAATGAGTTAAATAAATTATCTAGATGTATAGCCTCATAATTTTGTTATTTTGTTAGTATAAATCATTTTCAAAGAGATAGTCAGAGACAAGTAAAAGTTCCTAATTTAGCTAATATCTTACATAGTTCAAGATCTCAGTAAACAATTTTATATAATTTTCAAAGAAAATTCCGAACGATGATCAACAGCATGTGTACTCTATAAATATGTATTGATTTTCTACGAAGAACAAACAATCTAGCTGAATCTGGTGATCTAGTGGTGGGAATAATACATATACCTCTTATCTTTATGATGTGATAATAGAGTCCAAGAGGTTACTATATAGAACAGTAAAGTATAATATTTATTGGGAAAATGCATTAAGTTCATATCTTTGCATAGATCTGATAGTAAAACATCAATCTCAATAATCAGATAATAACCTCAGAAGGAACAAGAGAAAATAGTAGGCCTCAATTTAAACCAAAAATTCATGCAGTTATAAAACAGAGACATGAGTAGCCTAATTCATTGATACAGAGAGTACAGTAACAGCTGCTGGGTGCTGGCAAAAGAGGAGAATGAGGAGAATTAGTGTTTAATGGGTATAAGATTTTAGAGTGAGGAATGGAAAGTTTAGGAGATGAATACTGAAGGTGCTTTACAATGGTGTCAATATGCTTGATGTCACTAAACTATACACAGAAACTCCCTAAATTTTTAGTGTGTATATTTTGTCATTATAAAATCCTACCAGAATCTGCCCCACGGTGCAGTAGTCACTAGTCATGGACATGCACACAACTGCTAATGTGTAACATAACATATTTTTAGACACAGACACAAAACTTCTGGTCTTGAGTTTGGTTTTGAATTCCACAAGCACAAAAGCAGAGAAACACCACCAATCACAGGAACTTCAAGTGAAGGAAGATAGCTGCTTTTGACAAATGATGGATCATTATGTGACCAGCAAGAACCCTTAAGGGCACCGGCAGCCTGTTTTCTTACTTAAATTCCCTTTTGGGAAAGCTTTCCAAGACTGCGAGACTCAGTGATTTTCTTAAAATTGTCTCACTTCAGAAACACACCAAACTTCATTCTTTAAATTAAAAAGCTTAGTTTTGAAATAATTCCAAGTCAAACATCATTAGAAATTACAGCAGGATGAAACTGAGAAAAAAACTGCCAAAGCTAAGTAGATATTGTTAACACTTCCTAAACACTCTCCACACTCTTAGTCCCTTCTCCCCATAAAATCTGAAATCAAGATGCAGGTGCCACAGCACTGGGGGAAAACTCCGTTTGTAGTGTACAGTATAAGGCACACTGCACCACCATTCTTCCAAGTCCCCAGAATCAGCTATCTCAGCAATCATTCACAGCAATGGTGAAGCCGGAAGCAGTATCACTACCAAGCCAGCCAAGCTGTCAACAAAGTTCAGTACTGTAAGTACAGGGTACTAGTAAATGATGCAGAAGAAAAGGTCTCTATCTTTACCCTTGAGGAACTCATAGGAGAAAGAGTAGTGGTCCGCACCGTATATTTTGACTAAAGGTGTTATAACTCAATGTTGAAAAGAGTATGAGCTACGGAATGATAAAAAACAGCAGTGACCTAACCCCAACTCGTAACTTTCTGGTTTAATAACAACAGTTCAATTACAGAGAGCAACAGGAAGTTCGGTCCATAACCCATTCTAGCTAGTCCTCACAAACCCTGTAAATCCCTCACATATTAAATCAAATTATTGGGCTGGGGAGATAGCTCAGCAGTCTAAGCACCTGCCCTGGCAAACACAAGGACCTGTGTTTGATCTGCGGAACCACATGCCTTGCTGGCCCCAGAACCTGGTCGCACCTTGCCAGCCAATAAAACTGGGCATGGTGGTGCATGCCTGCAATCCCAGCACTGGGTAGGCTGAGACAGGAGGATCACTATGAGTCCAAACTGCGTAGCAAAATCTTGTATGTACCAGAAAAAAAATCAAATTATTTAATTATCTTGAGCCTCATTTTTCTTTAGGGAAAGGGAGAATAATACCAACCTCACAGCATTGTTTTGAAAGTTAAACAGTTAAGTGTATAGAAGTAGCTAAGATACTGCAGCTCTGAATGAAAGAATGTTAATATTATCAATGAATTATTACATATTTCTGGAAATGATAAACATTTGAAAAATTTATTCAAAAACTTTAGAGATCATACAGTCTGAACTACTTATCAATTCAATTTAATACAACAGATGTCTGTGTTCTTGTGATACATAAAACACTGTGTCCAGTGCTACAATGTGCCCAAAGATACAAGAAATGATTTTCCTGATTAAAGAGCTTATTATCCAGATAATTTATAAAAGGATGTATTCGATTTTATAATTCAAGCAGCTAATCAAAAGCCTAAAGTTGGGCTGTGTAATAAAATATGACTGTTCTGAAGCATACCACATTATTTATCCCATCAGCCTTGCCCTCATAGCTGTAAGAGGCCTTTAGATCCATAAAAATATGATTTTCCCATATGGTAAAATATCAAGAATCTCACCAAAGCATAGCTGTTCTTGTGTCTCACATTAGCATGGAGCACATTTCATGAACACCTATATCAACCGAACACTTGCTGGTTTCCAGTCATTGGTGTGCAGTCTACTGTGTGTAAGATAAGCAGCCAGGATCAGATAGTCCTCTTCCGATGAGGATCTAACAGATACCAAAACCCGCTGTCTCTTATAGTGATTAGAATGAATGAAACTAAGCAATTAATAAAGGGGAAGTTGGGGCCGAGGAGATGGTTTAGTGGAGTAAGTGCTTCCTTGGCAAGCGCAAGGGCCTGAGTTCAATCCTGGTTCTGCCTAAAGAAAAAAAAAAAAAAAAAAATGAGAAAGCACCACGGTCGTCTCACATAACAATATGCTTTCAATTCCAAGTGAGATTTCCCAAGATATTTATGGTGAAATCTACCCGGAACATTGATCTCAACTGAAAAATCTTAATACTTTGGGAGAATTCAGGAAATTTCCCCAAGGAAATGCAGAGAAATAGGATATGAGATACTAGATATTTCTGCAATATATTAGTAATGGGCATGTATAAAATATCTGAGAACTTATAATGAGACACTGGAATTGATGTGCATTACGAAAAGCTTCTCATTTCTTCCTGGCAAACTCCATCAAAGTATATTTTTGAAAACAGTTAATTGCTGAAATAACAAAAGCATTAGTCAAACTCCATTATACCCATCATGAAATATTTACTATCAACAGTGTCCTTTCTCTTTCCAGGAAATAATAGAAATACATAAATAGGACTAAATGACATAACCATTTTATGTACACAAAAGCCAGCAAATGCTTCAACACAATAATGTTTAATGCATACAGTGATTTCAATTCATCTAAGCTTGAAATTAAGTTATAAAATTTGTGTTTTATATCCCACCTGGTGATTTTAGATTTTGAGTTTTTAACTTAATTTTTTAGTATTTTTAAGTATTATTCTTGTCAATACTTACATTTTTTATTCACTTTCAATCTTATTCTTTTCAATGTTCAACACTCAGGCTACTTCACTATAAATACTGAAAGTCAGCTATGGATTAAACTGATGTCAAGCTGTCTCTACAAGATACTGAGAATCTACCTGTAAGTAAAAATGTTTATTTTATTAAACAATCATTAAAAGAACATCAATACCAAATTCTGTAATGAGAGTAAATATATAAAAATAACTCTAAAACACACTCAATAAAGAAATCTTTAGAAAGATAAAAACGTGAAACATAGTTTGATCACCTCCAACAACCTCAGGAAATAGCCAGACAGCCCATCCTGAGAAGCTGGGTCTACCAAGGCCACAATGGCCCACACGTACACGTACACACACACACACACACACACACACACACTGCTAGATAGCAGCTGCCCTTGCAGAGGCTCACTTAGCACACCTAGGTCCCTAAAAAGCAGGCAAGTAGCTCCACCCACTCACTATCAACATTTGGGGGAAGGCGGACACTCCACCCTGAGCAACTCAGTGTCAAATTCCCCTCAGAAGCATACAGAAAGCTCTCAGATGGCTGAAAAGGTAGCTCAGTGGTCCAAGTGCCTGCCTGGCAAGTGCAAGGACCAGAGTTCGATCCCCGGCACCACATGCCATGCTGGCCCCAGAACCCCAGGCCTACTGTGCCGACCACTGAAACCAGGCAAGGTATTACATGGCTGTAATCCCAACTCTGGGTAGCCTGAGACAGGAGGATTACTATGAGTCTGAACTGCATAGTGAGACCCTGTATTCAATAAATAAAATTTAAATAACATAATAATTTAGAAAGCTCTCAGAAACTGATGCACACCCCATCCAGACCTGCTGGTGTGGCCTGGACCCAAACCACCCCCAGACACTGAATTGACAAGCTCCCAGCCTTTGCTAGGGCTACACTGTCTCACACTCACTTAGGTTCTACCTGGAGCCCCGACACATAAGGCCCAAGGAAAATGACAGGCATCCTATGCCTGCAGTCAGGGGCATCATGCTTCCAGTCACCAGTTAGCTCGCCCTGACTCCCAGCGCTGGTACAAAGCACTAACTCCTGCAGCATCAACACACTCAGGCAGCATACAGAACAATTACTGCTAAGAAGCTACACAAAAAGTACACTACTGCACCCTCCTGACCAAAGTCAACACAGTCTATCTAGTCAACACCTTAGGGCATATCCCCAGGAGGAAGTTTTTGATTATGGAAGCCACCCCATAAAAATTGATAGAAGCAACAGATCTACCACACAGACAAATATCAACATAGGCATACAGAAAAACATGAAAAAGCTAGGCAATCCGATGCCTCCAAAATAGCATAAGAACTCTCTAGTGACAGAACACAAAGAGAAGCATGTCAGTGAGCTGAATAAAATAGAATTCAAAATAATGTTTTCAAGGAAATGCAATAAAATATAAGAGAATACTGATGAATAATTCAATTAAATTAGGAGAACAATTCCTGATCTGAGTGAGAAATGCAGCTAAGACAGAGATCAGTAAAAAGAACCAACTATCTTCCCTGGAGCTAAGGAACTTAATAAATCAGACAAAAAAAAAAAATAGTTGAGAGCCTCACTCTCAGACTAGATCAAGCAGAACACAGAGTTTCTGAGCTTGAGAAGTCTTTAAATCCAACTCAGTGCAATTTTTTTTAAAAAAAGAAAGGTAAAAAAAAAAATTAAAGGAATGAACAGCTGTGTAGGGCATCATTAAAAAGTATTTTACATTATAAGTATGCTGGAAGAACAGGAAGAGAAAGGAGAAGATAGAGAAAATTTATTCCAAAATAACTTTCCAAATTTGAGGAAAAATATTTTCCTAAGTGTGTTAAGCCTCTGCATCTAAATCCAAAAAGTTAAAAAAAAAAACCCTAATAAACACAATCAATAAAAATCCCCTGTGAGGCACATTATAGCCAAAATGTGGAGGTATAAGATGACACTCTCACTCAACATAATATTAGGATCTTAGAGCAATTATGCAAAGGAAAGAAATAAAGAAGTACAAGTGGAGACCGTGCAAGTGTTCTATAGGACAGTAGAATAAATATGGTTGACATTTATAGTTCAAAATAGCTAGTAAAGAGGATTTTTAATGCAGCTAAATTTAAAAATGATAGATGTTTGAGATGATGGATAGGTAAATTATACCAATCTGGTCATTAGAGAAGGATTTATAGATTAAAATGTCACACTTTTTTTTACCCCAAAAGTGTAGCTATTATATACCATTGAGAAATAAATATATTAAGTATAATATGTTATAAATGTAATATGCATTAAGTGCCACGTAAAAAGCACCACACCACTGATATTACAACACCTCACAAGAGCACAGAGGAAGCACACGCTCATCACAGTCCTCATTCCTCCCTCTTACCTGGAGAAGAGGAAGAATTATTTTCAAAAGAGGAAGTTTCAAGCTAATTCTTGAAGGACCAATAAGAACTCACTGAACATAAAATTTACAAGTAAAGACTATTTCAGGTAAGGAAAAAATGCAAGGCACCAAGCTACAAAGAAAAAAGAGGATGGCTTTTGAAGAAAACATCCATTAGTTACGTCAGTAAGTTGTAGGCAGATGACAATCAGAAAGTGGGCAGGAAGGGCAGGCAGAAAAAGAAAACAACGAAAATGACCTATCCACACACCAGACGGTAAAGACTCTCTGTCTTGCTGAGGTGTTTAGAGTCTGTAATACAGACTCTTTGCGTTTGAAAATGAATTCAGAGAAATGTGCCCATTCGCTTACTTCCTTTGTGTTTGCATACTGAACCATTTCTCCGTCAGGCATTTTGCTGTACCTGGGATCAGCAAACAGACACACATGGAAGTTCTCCCTCCACATAGTTCTGTGGCTCCAAATCTCAGAACAGTTTTTACATTATTAAATAGATGAAAACAATCAAAATAAGAAAAATATTCTATGATACATAGTTAAGCAAAATACAGATTTCAATGGCCATAAATAGTAATTTATATTAATTTAGTCACAGTCCTTCCTTAGCATGTTGTCTGCAGTTGCTTTCTGTGACAGAAAGGCAAAAGTGAGTACAGTCGTTGGGAAGGAGACCAAGAGATGAAAGGAGAGGGGCAAAAGGGACTAGGAAATAAAAAGAATTAAGATGAATTATACAATGCAGCAACTTTCCAGGATGAACATAATCATTCTATAGTGCAAACCTGTACTGATAAAAATATTTTTTAAGTTTTTAAAGTACATAATTGTCAACAGAGACAACATGGTCTTCAAAACCCAAACTAAAACAGAAAAAGCTTACTGAGAAAACACAACAAGGTCTAACTGTGGAGTCAAGCAAAGAAACAGACCTGAAGTACTCAGTACTGTGGTGCAAACAATCCCATGATCTTAGAGGCGCTCTGGGGTCAGGGAGAACAAATTTCAGGAAAGGAATGAAGAGGGAAAGCCTTCTGAAACTGGACTAGATAAAATGTGGATACCAGATACTGAAACGCTTTATGCATCACACTACACAAAGACTTCACATTTTATTTTGAAGACAATAGCAGACTTTTGTTGGGTTTTTTTTTT
>NDGN011447612.1:0-10950 GCA_002564285.1 Tympanoctomys barrerae
AAGTTCCATTATTTGAATATTATAGATGTGTAAACTCAGCAAAATATTCTAAAAGAGTCCAATTTAGAAATGGAATTTTGCTATGTTACTAAGATACCCTGGCTGAGTTTGAACTTGCAATCCCCCTGTCCTGGCCTGCCAAGTGCTAGGATTTTAGTCATGCACCAAAATGTATGGCTAAACTTTGGTCTTTGATGCTCAGAAAACAAAAACAAAAAATGAAAAACAGAAAGGAAAGGCTTTTTAATGCAAAACACACACTGCATGCTTAGATATTTATCTCCTCCTTGTGTTTCAAAGATAATTTTGAATTCAAAGACAAGTATCATCTCTCTTCTTTCTCTGTATGTTGACCACTACCCATACCTAGAAGACAAAAAGAGTAAAAATAGAGTTTAAAAAATGAGGATCCAGAATGATAATATTATAATGGCAACATTATAAATTATATTGGCAATATATAATATATAAATTATATATGGCAATAAAAATAGATCCATTAAATAAAGCAAAAACAAAAATAATCTGACATTTACAAGTTTCTTTTGGTCCATGCTTTTGGTTCAAACTGAGTAATATCAACTCATTGGAAAAATTCAAAGCTGAGACCAGAAGCAGCTCTCCCATGCAGGGTCAGCTTTCACATGTGCCGCTTCTCTAGATCATCCCAGCATCCATGATGCTCAAATATTGAGTGGGGAGGAGTTATGCAAAAAGCTCTCCAAATTCTGGTGTCCCCAGTGACTCTTACTAAAGATGTTTTTATCTCCCTTATTTAAGCCCTTGTCTTTCATGATTAAATAATCAGCTCATTGATAGCCACAGGGTGCTTTTCCCTTGGGATGTTGTAAAATAACTGCATGCATTGGTTAGAAGGCCGAGATAATTTTGTTCAGGGCAGAAAAGAACACCACATGCTTGAGCTGTGACAGAACAAATGTTTGCTAATTTTCTGTTTGGGGATTTTCAGTTTTCCACTTGAGTTGCTTCCACTGAAATGAGAATGTTCACATTTTGAATATGCCATAATTTATGCAGGAGACATCAGTAATGACTCCAGCTAATGCCAACTGTAAAATTAACCAAATATCCTTGAGTCCAAAAATGAATGTTCAAAACAATTGTTAATTGAGCTATTTCAGTTCCCCGTTTCAGGGACAGCAACCCCCAGGAAAAGAGATGCACATGAAACTGCAGTCATTTGTCATGCACGGAGCCTAGCATTAGTTGTCTGCCTTGGAATCAGTACCAAGGACAGAGACTCGGGCGCTGTGATGTACAAAACAGAGGGGAAACCTATCAAGAATAGCAAATGGACCTTCAGCTGTGATGTTATGCCTCCTCAGTTCAAAACACCCCTACCAGGGAGATCTCCACTTGTTTGAAAATTGGAAAAAGAGAAGGTAAAGCACAGAAAACAAATCCAAAATCATTTGAAGTCAAAACTTTTCACCTCTATCAAATCACTTTTCTAATAGCTACTTTAAAACACTTATTAATAAAGGGCCCAGCTTATAAATCATTAGACTGTGATATTCCACTTCTATGAATATGCCAGCCTTCAAACTCTAAGAATGTCGCATTCTTCTTTGAGAACAGGCTTGTTGCACAAGTCTAAAAAGCATTTACAGTCAAACAATTATTACATCATGATGGGATAGCGTGCCCTCTTGGGTATGCTACATATAACAATGATTTTGAACCACATCTAAACTTAAGATAGAGTCACCATCAATATTTTGCATTCCTCACTTGCCTTTATACTGAAATCAGTTTAAAACAAAACACACGAGGATTCCCACTCCAAGTGATAATGGACTAACTTGTTTAGGACTGCCCTTTCCGTTCTAAGGATTATCAAAGTGTAAAAACTCTAAGATGCAAATGGCCTCAGCAACATAGCAACAGACTGAGTAGTGTGGTAAACACTGAAAGAAATGAAATTCAGGACCGTACAATATTCCAGCAGCTTGTGTTTTGGGTGCCATCTCAGAATCGGGTGCAAGGAATAGAGACATAATAAAGCAAGTGTGTCTCACTGATAGGAGGGACCAGGAACCAGAGATCACATCCCATTAAACATCTGTAGCTTATGAGAAAATACTTCCAGTGAGCCTAAAGCTGAAAAGCAGAGAACTGGAGCTCTACACAGGGACATAGGGACTGTCACCAATTTTTTTTTCTTCTATGGATCCAGGGATTGAACTGAGCCATCTCCCCAGTTCCTGCCACCAAATTCATATCACAAAATGTGGCATTAATCTACTTGTCACATTTTTCAGTTTTTACCCAAATACAAAGCCATCTCATTCATATAATTAAATCATGGTATTTCAACTGTATGTAAAAGGTTCCCTTCATATGATCTTAAACATAGGACACTGGCATAAATACCCATGCTCCTTGGTCCAGCTCAGATATATAGGATTTATCATTCCCATTTTGGCAGTGGTATCCATCAGGCCTTCTTAATTATCACTTGGTTGTCCAGAAGAACCAAACTCTGCTCCAGAATTGGGTCATATGATGCCCCACAGCTAAGAAGGAAAGTTTCAGAGATTTCCACCTGGCCCACCAGGACAGGTCTTTTCTCACAAACCTATAATGAGAGTTGTCCAAATTTCCAACTATGTCAATTCCAAAACACACTTACTTATAGGGGAAATGGAAAATAAGTCTAGGGTCTGTCCAGGGACACAATGGAGCTATTGTGAGCATATTTTCACCAGGACTCCATTTGTGAGCCCCTACTGTATCTAATGATGCTACTGGGTTCAGATGTTAACATCAACACAGACTTCTGTCATCTCTTCAAATGTGTGGTATATTCATTCCTCTTTCCTGCCTGCTAAGACACTAGAGTAATGAATATTATGTTTCATATCTAAAGTGCCCTTCAAAAGCCTCATAATTTTTAGCATTGGGACCTAGTCAGAAGAGAGGGATCACTGGAAGTATGATTGAACGTACACATTCCTGTCCCTTGCTCCTCCTTGCTTTCTATACTTCCTGGCTACCATGACTGAAGGAGATTTTCCTCTAGGCCCTTCCTCCATGAAGCTTCTACCTTGGAACTGGACAGCTATAGACTGAACCTAGTGAATCTGTGAGCCAAGAAAAGCCTCCCTATTTTAAGTTGTGAGTGCTGTAGGGTCAGGAGGATAGCTCAGCAGCATAAGTGCCTTCCTGGCAAGCACAAGATCTGGAGTTTGATCCCTGGAAAAAAAAGAGAATTAGAAGTTGTGAGTGCTGGACATTTTGTGCCAGTGATGAGAAAATATGGATAATACAATGACCATGTGTCCTGTTTGGGAAAGAATATGGGAATTATATCTATAGATTCACCTTGTGAACCAAGACCTGAAACTTAGGCAGAGTTTCAGGTCTTTCCTATTAAGGAGTTGGCCACTTCATGGACCAGATAGAAAACTGACTAAAACTGATGAAAGGATTGTGGCATTTTACTGAGGACTCAGCCTTTTTTTTTTTCAATTCTATCTCATATTTGTTTGGTTGTAGAAATTAGGCATATATGGTTGGCTATGGATCTCCATTAGCCAAATCTAAAGTTCCCTGAACACGTCCTTCTCCCTTTGCAGCCATTATTATAATGATGATCTCCTGACCTCAGGTGGCTACGAGCTTCCACCTGGAATCTGTTAGTTGGAGGCTTCATGATGGTATGGTCAACACTCCTCAGTGTACAGAACGTAGCCACCACTAGACTTAATGAGATCCATGCTTTTGGCACTGGTTGTTGTATTGAAGGGTGAGTCCTTAGCTGCCACCATAAATCAGGGTCCTCTGCAGAATCTTCTGGCCTCACACTGTATGTCAATTCTTTTGCCATTGTCATTTCTTTCTCTGCTGTTTCTAGGCAACTCCAGCGTTTTCACCCCATAGTCATTACCCATCCTCTCCAGGCTCCTCCACACCACCCTAATGTGTAGGTTTGTACATTCTTAAGAGATTGCTTAATGCTCAAGTCCATGTTGTGACACCCTGCCCAATGCCAATAAATTCTAACTTATCAAATCTTGCACCTACCTTAATTAATGCCAGACCCTGTCAATCTAATATGAGCTGCACACTTGGGCTTCTTATCCACGCAGGGCAGTACACAATCACAATTATCTCATCATTTCCCTGGTGATGTTTCCTTCCAGAATCATAGAAAAAAATTTTTTTTACAAAAGTGCTTGTATCTTTCACTTGTTTCTTGTCCCATATTTCCAAAGTTTATCCAACTTTATTCCTTTTTTCCTTAAGAGTTGAAATATATAAGTCTCTGTCAGTAATCAATAAAAAAAATACAGTTTAACATCAATCTGCTCAGATTGAGCACCTTGGACAGAAGCACAGTGGATTAGAAATCAGAAGAGTTGAAGCCCTAATCTTGTCTCTGACTAGACCAAATATTTTCAACAAAATTCAAATTATAAGGCTTAAAGTTTTTGCATAATGTCTGTAAAACACACTGAAATATAATATTTTGTAACTTACTGGGATTTTCCCCTCTATAGTCCTTCTGCTATTTCTAGTAACTATAAAAAGTTTTTTTTTTTTTCAGAACCAGGGATTGAACTCAGATCCTTTCGCTTACCAGGCAAGTGTTTATTTCACTGAGTTATCTCCCCAGCCCCTATAAATAGTTTTTGAAGGATACATATAAAGTATTTCATTTTTTCAATCTATGCCAATACTAAGAAAAAAATTATTCCAAGGGAGAGTGTTAAGCTTACATTTTCCAGTAATAAAAGAAAAATATATTAAATAGTATAACTGTTAATCTTTTAAAAAACAAAACACACTGGAAATAGATTAAAAGTTAAATGTTAAAAAGAGTTTTAAGTTCAAATGTTTGTAATGAGCATGTTATTAATATAGATTTTTGGCACTGACCTGATGTAAACATAAAGTAGGTGTGAAGATTCTTGTATTTGTCCATTTTCCACTATTATAACAAATTGCTTGAGATTATTCACCTACAAAGAGAAAGTAGCTATTTTGTTTCACAGCGTTAGACCTTCAATCATGATCACTTGGCTCTGCAGAGCTGCGCCTGAACTAACACACTATGACAGAAGCATGTGAAGAGGCAGAGCTGTTTACATTGTGTCAAGGATGCAAAAAAAGAAGGCCAGCTAGAACTCCCACAAAAGCCTCACTCTCAGTGCTCTGAAGTCCTCTCCCTAGCCTTACTCCTAAAGGTTCTGACACCACTCCACAGCATCAAACTGAAAACCAGCCCTTTAACACCTGGGCTTTTCAGACACGTTCAGCTCACAAACCATAACAGTGCTTAATAATAATCATCCATTATTCCATTTACTTTTTTTGAATTATACTTGGTTGTTGTAGGGTCTCACTATGCAGCTTGAACTCATAATGATCCTTCTGCTTTCAGCCTCTCCAGTGCTGAGATTACAGGCATGTGCCACCAGTCTGAACTCTAGACAACTCAGCCCACTCTGGGGGAAGGGATGGCATGTCATGTGGTGCCAGGGATCAAACCATGGTCCCTGCACTTGTCTGTGCTTGACTAAGCAGGTGCTTTCGTCCAATGAGATATTTCATCAGCCCCTACATTCACTTTTAATGTATTTTGTAGTCATAAAAATACACCATAGTAACATCTGTTTGGTGATCTTTCAAATTAAGTACAAAAGCATCAGATTAAAACCACAATAAATTATGCACATGCACTAATTTCATTCTGTATTATATTTACATGTGTTGTATGTACAATTTATATATAATATAAATATTATAATGTTGATTGATACAATAGCAAAAAAGTCAAAAATTGAATCATTAATAATCTTGACTCTCTCAACATTGACAATACCTGAACAGACTATAAGCAGAATTAAGTGATGTGTGATAGATTTAGTAAATTTTTAGTTTTTATCCCAAACCAAGAGTTATCACCCAAAATATATAAAGAGCTTCAAAAGTCACTAAAAACACAGAAGGAGTGAAACTGTACAAATTTTACAAGTAAGTAGAAAGATTATAATTGAAAATGGTAAAAGTCATCCCACAATAATGAGGGAAATATAAATTAAAATTATAACTGGAAATCATTTTTAACCAAAAATTTACAAAGGTCAATGACAACCAGTTTTAGAGAAAAGACAAGGGAACATTTAGTTTCATATTCCACTTGCAGTAATACAAATTGACTCAGTATTTTAGGAGACAATTTGGCATTATCTATAAAAAGTTAAATGAACATACACTTGGACATAATTATTCCACTTCATGGGTTCTAACTGAAAGGAAAGATGGAAGAAGAGGGAAGGAAGGGTTGTTACCAAAATTATGTACACAAAAAAAGAAATACAAGCTAAAATAGTCATTGCAACATTAAAAATAACACTTATTTATATAACACTTGTATGGCAGAAATGAGTCTAAACACTTTATGTACATTAAATACAAAAATAGCTCATTTTTCCTATCAAGAAACTGAAGAATACTAAGAAATAATTTTCCCAAAGAAATCCAGCCAGTAGAAATGATTTTCTTTTTAGCAGCCACCAGGAGTTGTCTCTCAGTGCCCATAATAGAAAAATATTTGAATGTAAATGTGTACCAAATACAGATATAATTAAATTACAGACATATGTTATGTGGAGTGTAGCAATTTTATATATATTAAGTGAGATTTTACTTGCAGGGAGAAACTTCAGAAAATAAAATTATATATTGAGTACTGGCACAATCTCACACATATCCACATGAATGAATGGAATATCCTAAAGATATACAGCAAAGTGAAAATGACAGTTTTGAGCCAGAAGTACTTACCTTGCTGGCAAGCATAAGGGCCTAAGTTTTATCCCTGGCTCCAAAAGCAAAAAAAAAAAAAAAAAAAAAAAAAATAGTAGCTTTCCTGAGAAGGGAGACTAAAATAGTTCTGTTGATGTTCAAGCAAACTTCCACAACACCTGTATTTTTGAATCTCTTTTCACAGAAATGTTTTCCCAAATCTTCAGTTTAATTAAAAATGTTGGAAGACTATTTATATCAATTTGTATGACTTCTTTGAGCTAGCTATAAGATTTGCCTCACTGATCTTTAATATAATTTATGACTCACATTTATATCTTAAAAAGTTATTAGTGCATTCTGCACTTAAACATCCTAAGCACTTCTCACCTCCGTACAAACTATGTTAGAGACCTAGAAAGCTAGGAGCTGCTCTAGTAAAAGTGTGAACAATCCCATACTATGGATGTTTGCCAAAGATGTTAACTCCACATCCATTTATCTCCTCTGGACAGTTCAGATCCAAATGTTCTTTATGGAGAAAACTAAAATCAGAATAGTTACTTCTGCTCCTGCAAGATCCAGATCTAAGTTTGGCCACTCAGCTTGGAGAAATATAAGCCATAGCATAAGAGGAAGATGAAGGACATCCTGTGTGACAGAGACATCACAATGGTACTACTTGTGGACCAATGAAGGCCACAAAAGAAGAAGCAGAAAACCAAGAGAGTATGTGCCTCAAATCAAAGCAGAAGTCTNTCTCCAAGAGAAAGTGTAGAAAGCCAGAACCAAGAGCACATCAGAGTGATCCAGCTGATCAAAGTCCTCAAGTCCCTGCACACCTAGGCTTGTCACACTATTAGTTTAGAATGCAACATAAGCTACAGGATGCAATTTGTTGCAGGATTTTCTTCCATATTTTATGTATCAGCTCCTAAATGAAAATAAATATTCTGACTGGCTCCAGAGCACTGAATATCTTTCATATATTGGCATTATATTAATTATTTTTACATTATTTATTTTTAAAGTAATCTTTAGTCTTCTTTGAGTTTTCATAACAACTTTAAAGTAGTATTTTAATCTCATTCTTACAAAGGAATTGAACTCACTTGGGCTATGTATCTTAAGAACAATTAAAAACAGTCCAATGATTACTCATCTTTTAAGATTTTTTTATAATAATTTTCTTTTTTTGTAAATTTTCCTTTATTTTGAAGAGTAAAAACAAGAGCAAGAAAAACAAAGAAAGTCCTTCTCAGCCGACTTCCTTACAGACATGCTGCAGTCCATTAACATCACAGAACTGAAGCTGCTGCAACTGGAAGTGCTCAAGAACCAGCTGGACCAGGAAGTGGAGTTCCTGTTCACGTCCATTGCCCAGCTCAAGGTGGTATAGACCAAGTATGTGGAAGCCAAGGCCTGCCTGGATGTGCTGAACAAGAGCAACAAGGGGAGAAAATTACTCGTCCCACTGATGAGTTCTATGTACGTCCCTGGGAAGCTCCATGGTATTGAACACATGGTCATCAATGTGGGAACTGGCTACTATGTGGAGAATGCAGCTGAGGATGCCAAGGATTTCTTCAAGAGGAAGATGGACTTCCCCACTGAGCAGATGGAGAAAATCCAGCCAGCTCTACAGGTGAAGCATGCCATGAAACAAGCTGTCATGGAAATGATGAGCCAGAAGATTCAGCAACTCACAGCCCTGTGGGCAGCTCAGGCCATTTCCAAGGCCTGAAAGTATGTTGTAGAAATGGAATGGAGGGTGGAGCATGCCTGTAGTCCATAATCCCAGCCTCCTTGGGAGGCTAAGGCAGGAGGATTGCTGTGAGTTCAAGGACACTTTGAAATATACAGCAAGATCTTGTTTCCCAAAAAACGAAGAATTGGGGCAGAGGGACACTATATTGGTTTGGAAATTTGTGGTCTTCTGAAGGGGAAGAGTCTTGTGTTTAATGCTAACAAATGTGCCTGCTGGGCAGAAGAAAAAGAAAAACAAAGGAAGAAACAGGGTAACATATAACAATATATATGTTACAGATTTGCAAGACAAGAATAGCTGATTAACAATGATTTATATATTTTCTATTTTTATCATTAAATCTGCTGCTCAGTTTATCATATATAGTCATGAAATGTGGGTTATATGATTGAATATTACCACATGTTTCAAGAAAACTTCACTTTTGTTCTTGTCTCTCATTTTCATTATCTTTTTTTTAAAAATTTACTTTAAAGAAAGTATAGGAATAATATGACATTAGAAATGGTACCCATTTAGAAGACAAGATGACATGTATTTCAAACATGGTTGTGTGCTGTACATTGCTATTCTCAAAGTGGTTGCTTAGCTCACAGATACCAACATAGAGAGTTAGTCAAGGTGACAATAATAGCCATTAACTGCTATTTTAAAAAACTCATGGAAATTCTTAGGACAAATGCCTTAGCCATCTTGTATATACACAGGTATGTTTTTGCCCCTACCTTATTTTCTAACTTTTCTCCTACCACATTCTTCATTGTTTAATGCTTAAGATCTGTTGTTTTCCATTCAACTGTGTCTATTATTCTTTTCAGGTTTATTTCCTCTATTTAGTACTTACACTAGGGAAACAATATGCTATTTACACATGTGGGTCTGGTTTATTTCACTTGTGAATATAGCCTCAAGTTGCATCCATTAGCTGCAAAGGCTTATTCTTCTTTATAGCTCAGTAATATACCATTGTATGAATATATCACATCTTTTTCATTCATTCCTCAGGTGTTGGGCATTTTGGTTGTGTCCAAGATTTGGCTATCACAAATTGTGCTGCTAAAAGTATGGGTGCACATATATCCCTCTGATATGATATTTTCAGGTTTTTTGGCAAAAATCCCAGGGGGAAAATAGCTGGATTGAATGGAATTACCAGTCCTAGTCTCTTGAGGAGTTTTTACACTAATTTCCATGATTGTACCAGTCTACATTCCCAACAGAATGAAAAAGGGTTCCTTTTTCCCCAGAGCCTATCTAGCATTTCTTCTTCTGTTTTGTTGTTTCTTTGTTTGTTTGTTTTGGCAGTACTGAGGACCAAACTCAGGGCTTTGTGCTTGCCAGACAGGTGCTTATGCCACGGAGCTATATCTCGGCCTATCTAGCATTTGTTGTTGGTTGATTTCTTTATGATAGCTATTCTTTCTGGGGTGATATGGTATCTCAATGTTGTTTTAATTTGAATTTTTCAGATGTCCAGTGATGTGGAGCATTTTTTCATGTATTTATTTGCCTTTTATGTTTCTTCTTCAGAAAAGTGCCCATTTATGAATTGGGTCTTTAAATTTGGGGGCTTTGATTATTTTTAGTTCTTTATATATTGTACATAGAAGAACATTGTCTGAATGATTATTAGCTAAGTTTTATTCCAAATTTTTGAGTTGCTTTTTTGCTCTATTGGTAATTTCCTTTGACGTGCACAAAGAGAAAATCACAGTTGTTAATTCTTTCATCTTTTTCACATGCAGTTTGGTTTTTCTTCAAGAAAAATTTGCCTACCAAGATAGCTGTAAGAGTTCCACCTACTTTCTCTTCTAGTAGCTTTAAAATTTCTGTTTTAATCTTTAGATCTTTAAACCATTTTGACTTTTGTTTAGTACATGGTGATAGACATGGGTCTAACTTTAGCCTTCTGCATGTAGAGAGCAAGTTTTTATCCAGCAACATTTGATAAAAAGACTATCTTTCTTCCAGTGAACATGTTTGGCCTCTTTGTCAAAGATAAGATGGCTGACTGTGCTTATAGTTGTATCTGCATCTTCTAATCTATTCAATTAATCCTCATGTTTATTTTATTTCCAATACCATGCTGATTTTATCACAGTAGCTTTGTAACATAATTTCTAGTCAGGGAATATAATGCTGCCTACCTTGCCTTTGTTTCCTAGGATTTCCTTTGCTATTCTTGGTTTGTCTGCTTCTAAATAAATTTTAGGAATGATTTCTCTAGATCTGTGAGGTATGTTAGTGGTATTTTGATAGGGATTGCATTAAATCTGCATAAGAATTTGGGGAATAAGGCCATTTTCACAATGTTGGTTCTTCCTACCCAGGAGCAGGAAATAACTTTCTATTTTCTGAAATCCTCTTTGATCTCTTTTTTCAGAGTACTATAATTTTCATTGAATACA
>NDGN011447615.1:0-14327 GCA_002564285.1 Tympanoctomys barrerae
CCACCATGAACTGATGCTCTCTGCCCTGTGCCACTCTATCTTGGAGCCAGCTGAGTATGGACCAAAACTTCCAGTAACTGTGAGCTGAATAAACCTTTCCTTCCTTCATTCTGGGTGTTGGGCATTTGTCCCAACAACTAGAGAAGAGTAGCTGAGGCACCTCTATTCTCATTTGACCACCACTCTCCTCAGATGCTGATCTCCATAGAAAACAGTCAAACTCAGAGTGCTACTGACAGAATATTGTTACCTGATTTGAAACATCTGCACTTCAACATTAGACTTCTTGGACACTACTAAAGATCTATCAAATAATTCTAGTCTTTAGCTCTACACCAGGTTAACTGAAGCAGAGTATTTTAGAATAGGGTGCAACATCTGTTCTTCAAAAATCTTCACAGATACTTTTGACATATGGTGAAGGTAAAGAAGCATTGAACCATATGAGACAAGAAAAGCTTTTCTTATCAAGGGGTTTCCCCAGATGTACAACTATGTTCTAACACAGTTAATTTGGCTCTACAACATATAACATATTAAAAACAGAATTATTTGATCTAACAGTCAAATCATTAAAATCATCACCAGTAGTGTTCCTCTATTATTTTTGCCTCTTTAGTAGTTTTGTCTTTTAGGAATAGACCTTTCTATACATGGTGGGTCTACCAACCACATAACCCTGATTCCTCAGCCAAGCACATGATCCCAGAGCCTTACTGGATTATTTGACTGTCCAGATATAGGAATTGATAAAATGACCCTCGAAGAATTAATTAGCATCACTTTGGAAGGATTTATATGAACACTATGTGGAAAAATTCTCTTCTTCTTTTAAGATAGCAATCACCAATAAGCCTGGAAGTCTGTAAAAAGCAGGAAGTACATGAAAAGAATTATCTTATAAATGTAGTTGTCACAGCATGAAGTCACAAGGCAATACTGTCAGAGTCCTGATGGCTGTATCACTTCAACTAGAGGCAACCCTTTTGGTTTCCCAGTTATCTTGGCTATAAATCCTCTCTTGGTTCAACTTAGATTTCTGTTCTTTGAAATCCAGCATTTTCTAATTACCTGGATATGACTGAAATAACCTTACCCTTTGAGATCTCACCAAAATTTATTTGCATTCTCTACCCTCTATTCTATAGTAATTCACTTGCTTTTCCCAAGATTTCTGCAAGTTGGCAGGGATTTACAGCCTTCTTATTGCTTTTATCTCTAGGTCTCTACTTTATGTCTGCCGAAGCTTGATTGTCCCAGGAAGACCCATCTTTCTTTATGTGACACTGATTCAGCCATAGAATTCAGCTCCTTTTCTTTGACATTACTAGAAACCATCACAAAGCTAGGTGTGTGTCTGTGCATAAAGCTGACTTACCTAAGTTTGAAGTTGCACGGGGGCATTATATTATAGGAGATCAACAAGTCGAGCTGACTGCTAGACATGCCTTTTATCTGAAGCCACTTAGAGACCCCACTTCTGGCAGAAATGCACCACTAATCACCTTTTACAGCCTTCTCTAGTGCTTGACGCTATTGCCTGGCACTGGCACTCTTTTCCTCTTCTGACATCTTCAACAGCTTTCCTAGCTTTCTTATTTTCTTAATCCTTCAGCCTAGGTCTCTGCCACCTAAAAAGCCAGTCTCTCACTCTACTGAACTGAGCAAGTTAAGCTCATAAGGCCTCTCTGCAAATCCAAACACTCACTGTTGTTCCCTGTTAAACAAAAGGACTATCTGCTCAGATCCTTGCCTTCAACAACACAAAACCATTGATAAAGTCTGTTAAATTACAGGCTCACTGGTCTTTTACCAAAAAAAAAAATCACATTGTAAAATGAATACAGCAGTAGAAGGATTTCTTTCTCCAATTATAAAAAGTGATATCGCTATCCTCCTCTCTGCCTCTTTCCTTTAGCATGAAAATCCACAGTCCATTCTGATTTCAAATAAGAATTTTTTTTTTCTAATCATAGAGGTCTATCAACCGAGAGATCCTGAAAAACAGCTCAGTTCTGCATTTACTACGGAGACAGCCTTCTATGCACAGTGTCTGCTCAATGAGATTGAAGAAGCTCTGAGCAAAATCTTGAGTTGAAATTCTGTTAGTCCTAGTCTGGAAGGCAGAGAGGGGCAAGGGCAGACTGGCTGCAGAGTGGTAAACGAAAGCTCTGTCCTCTGCAGTGCGCGGCTGCTCATCCTCACCACCACGGTAACAATCTTTATCCTTGAAGGTGGGCGAGAGCAGTCTTGTATATTCTAATTGTTCAGAAGCAACCTAGCTTTACCTAGTAGACACCAGAAATACACACAAATATTTTCCCTGGTTATGACAATCTACAGACTTTCCAAATATTCCACAAGGGACAAAAATGCTGCAAGTCGAGAATCTCTGTTTGTGGGCTTTGTTCCATAGTAATATACAACATAAAAAATTAGACACTGTAGCCTTATAAAGTGTCTACATATGCTCTATCCTCATACAGTAAGAAAACATTAATTGCTTTAATTCTGTAGTTGTAGGGATAACCAAAATATCAAACACAAATATTAAGGTATTTAGTATATTATTGTGTTTAAAAATAATGCGGTCCAGCATACACTTTGGTAATGATACACACCTCAAAAGTATGCTGGGAGAATTACTAGTTATAAAGTACTTTAGTGCAGGGATGGGGCACCACATGCCGTGCTGGCTCCACCCCCAGGTGCACCAAGCTGGCTACAAAGACCAGGCATGGTGGTGTATGCCTATAATCCCAATGCTGGGGAGGTTCAAAACTGCAGGATCACTATGAGTTCAAGCTGTGTAGTGAGCTTTACCAAATGTATGTACCAAATGCATAAAAAAGAAAGTACTTTAAGCATAAGATATATTAAAATTATTAGTGAACATTCTATACCTCATATTACTTGGAAAGATAAATGGACTTTCCTAACAAAGTTCTGAGTGTGTAAACATAAAACCTGCAACTCTTATCTCTCTAACTTCCTGTTAATGGATCTTATAATTACAGGAGTCATTGAAGCACTATGTTCACTGGACCCTACTAACATTTATTACTCATAAAATTTTGTTTTCAGAAGGTGACCTGATATATACAATCTCATAATTGCATTTAGTTTCTTCCAAAGCTTTACTAGGTCCTTAATTGCAGGACAAAAGAAAAAGTGAAAGGCAGATAAGATCAGTTGTAGTTTCAATCATAAGGCCTTAGAAGGCAGGTAGCAAGAGAAGCAAATTCCAGCGCCCTGAGAAACTCTAATCCCAAGTTCACCTGGATTTCTATACCAGACATCAGACCAATGCTGATCTGACCAGTTTAGACCAGTACTCTTATTCTAGAAAATATAAGTGGCTTCAAAAGATCTCTAGACATAACACAATCATATAGAGGTAGACACAAAATACAGAAATTATAGTAAAGGATGAAAGTGAAGGACATCTCTTCAAGCTTTCCAAAGCGTCAGTAAGGAAATTAAAATAAAGTTCAAGCCTATCCTGCTGCTAAGAAGAAAGCTTATGATGCATTCCAAGGAATCAAATATGATGCAAATATTAGGAAGAACTGAGGCTCTAGAAGCTAAGAGGCTTTACCTCTATGTGCTGCAATTACCTAGCTCACCTCATATATTCGCTAATATGATCTAACACTCCATGGATCAATAGACGGTTCTGATAATTTAAAACATGACTCTGTGGAGAGTGACTTATTAAAGAACATCCCAATAATCAAGACAGTGAAGAGAAAAAAAGGATTGAATAATCTTGACCATGGACTTAAAATGTCTTTCTTGAAAAAAAAAGTACCTACCACTAACACAAAGAGAAATGGTGAGACAGCATTATAAAAGCTAAAGAGAAAAGAGAATACCTCTGTCAGAGAACTGCAAAACAAAGAATTCACCTGAATTCAAGAGCCAGAGGTACCTGTCTGCAAGATTAGGGAGGAAGAATTTAATGTTAGGGCTCTGAGAAGCTATTACCACCCCTAGAGTTAAAAAGCTAATAGGGTAAAAAATGCGTTATCAAAGTTTGTTAAAAGCTGTGTCTCTGTATCCCTGCATGTCCTCATATTCCAGCAGAAAGTTGTGACAGAGTGGCTTTTTATGGCATTTGAGGTCATACAAGGACACAAATACATATTATCAGAGTTATACATTCAAAGAACAGAGGTCATATAAACAATGGGGTTCTTCCCCTCCTGTTCTCTGTTACCTTTGACCAAATACTACTGCAATTCAGCTGTTAAGGAAGCCTTTGTGTTGTGGTCCAGGGCTCCACACCCCAAATCAGGGTAAAAAGAACAGAAAGTGTTCTAAGTGAGGAGGTGAGTAGAGAATAATAAGTATAGGAATAAACTATTGTTGAACACTTGCTTTTAGTAGGAAACAATAGACTAAGTTTTTTATCTAACTAAAATTATATGGAATTGATGGGAGACTTGAAAACTTTCCTCAAATAATTTCTTTATGAACTTGAATATTTCACCATCCAATAAAATTTGGATTTATGTTAGATTCTGGTATTCTTTTTGGAAGACTAATTATACACTTGGGAACACAATTTGGTAACAGTTCTTCAAATACTATCCTGGAGATTTTTTCTTTGGTACTCTCGTGTGGAGGTCACCAGTCACAGTCATTTGATGGTAGGTGTCTGTTGCTTAGGCCAAGCATATCCTGCGAATTTGAACTGTTGCTAAAAATGAAGAAGTTATGAAGAATATTGTGGTGGTGGTGGTGGTAAGCGGGAAGGCTATCTTCAAATACCTGATGCGCTGGACAGTCAAAAAGAAAATGAATGTCTTCCTCATTAACATAATTTTCAGTTTGCTAGAGTGTCTACCATCTATCTACATTGTAGTAGGTCCCACATCAGATGCAATTTGTGATAATACTTGGACATTTTTATTTCAATGCCTGGATTGCTTGGCCCATATATTACCCTGCAAATCCCCATAGCATGTGAATTTCTTAAGTTGGAATTAGGATTCATGGATAAACACACAGAGTCATGATTTTCACCCAGTTATAAGGATGAACTTCCCAGAGATGGACTTCATTTAGCCATGAATGATGATACTGAGAATTTCCAAGCAAAGCGGATCTCTACTTGGCCGCAACTCCACATCACTGGTTCCTTCGTAGTCTACAAATCACCTCCCTGAAATTTAGGGAGTTGAGACCATGATCTTTTAAAACCATGGACTACTTCTCATTCTTTTTTTTTTTACTTTAGCACAAGCATTAGAATGTGGTTGAACAAAAATAAACAAATGCCATGTAAATTAAATGACTCATTAACTATTCCATATTTTATGACTATACTGGCTGGAACTTTTTTATTGTGGGCAAGATGATAAGTTAATTGCCTTCTATAAACACAACAATAATTTTATCTGATTACTTAGTCACATAGAAAGATCCAGGATTTCTAAGACTCAAAACAAGTAAAATCTAAAAATGTACATAGAAGTCAACTCTAAAAGGCTCAAAGAAGACCCAGTTACTAGATGGGCTCAATTTAGAAAACTTATATTGTGTCTCTATTACATACTTGCCATTTCTAAGGAATTAAGATAGTAGGTGTTCTCATGAAGAGGCCAATACTTTCTTGTGGTTTTCCCTGAGCAGTTATATTGGCATGATCCACAGGCCAGTGTCACTTTTTGATCTTTTGTTTTTTGCTAAAGCATGGAGCTTCACTCCAGTCACCAAAGCTAAAGTGGCACAACGAAGACATTTAAAGCTATGGGGTAGCTTGGAGTCTTTAGATTTGCTCTCTTTTTAAAATACCCCTCCTTCGAATGCTTCCCATTCCACTGGTAAAGTAAAACAGTCCTTGGGAAAGGCTGGTGAGATAGCTCGGTGGACAAAGCATCTGCTTAGGCAAGCTCAGGGACTGGGGTTCAGTCTCCAGTACCACATGCCATGCCGATCCCCTCTCCCCCAGAGTCCGGGCATGGTGGCACATGACTATAATCCCAGCTGCTGGGTAGGCTGAAAACAGGAAGATCACTACAAGTCTGAGCTGCATTGTGAGACCCTGTACCAAAAACAACAACAACAAGTAGTCCTTGAAATCTTTGAGTTTATTCTTTCTTGCTTTTCTTGTCAAAGGATTTACAAAGTAATTGATGACCAATAGGAAAGGAAACCAAAAAGGTGACATAACTTGCTGACTTGCATTTAATGTAGACCATAGAGCAAAAGACATTTTTGTGGCCATACTGCAGGCTAGCCTGCTCACCCAACTGAAGGCTTACTCCACAAAGGGGATAATAAACAGTCTGTGCTTGCCTGGTCTCTTACACCACTGTAACTCTATTCTCAGAGTATTAGCCCACTTTAAGTGCCTTTAATGGTTTACAATCATGCTGCCGTGGTTTGAATGATAATGTCTCCTCCAAAATTCATGTTGAAATTTAATCCTCAGTGCAACAGTATTAGGAAGCCTGGCCTTGAAACCTGATTAAGTTATAAGGGCTCTCCCTCATGAATAAGATTAGCATCCTCACAGAAGGATTCAAGGATGAAGGAAGCACTCTCTTTTCCATCTGTCTATTTTGTCATGTTAGGCTAGCATATTCGTTCTTTGTAAAGGAAGCAGCAGAACCATCTTGGAAGTGGAGACGAGGCCCTCACCTGGAGCTAACCTGCCAATAGCCTTGTCTTAGACTTCCTGACCTCCAGAACTGGGAGAAACAAATGTCTCCTGTGGAGAAATTATCCAGTCTTGGGTATTTTGTCACATCAACACAATGAAACTGAAACAATTATTATTATTTTTTTTTAAATCGAGTCATTGTATATTCTATACACCTAAGATGATCTAACTTCTTCAATATTGTGTCACAGAACTTTTTCTTCTTGGCAGGTAAAACCAATATTTACTGGAACTTAAATATACCATGCTCATTCCTGTGACGGAGTTGTTTGTATAATTCCTCAGTTCAGAAAACTAACCCCAAACCTCTATCTGGATGGCTTTTTTCTTCAAGTCTCAGTTTAAATGTCATCCTTTTGAGAGAAATCTTCACTAAACAGATAAGCTTGTACCCACAGCTCTCTTTAACATCACTTTGAGTTGAGATCTAGTGTGGCTCTGAAGCCTGCCATAGTGCCTGGCCCAAGACTGGTGCCTTAATTCAGTATGAGTCTCAAGCTCAGCACTCCCCGTATATATGTATTGCAGGGTGTGTGAGTTCAGGATTCAACAAATCATGTTCCCAACCATCACAGCTACCATAAATAAGGTCCAAGACAAAATGCGAAAGCTCTCAGAGTAATGTAGGAGAAAAGAGAGCGAAAGCTTAGATTAGTTGTGGTAAATCAAGAGACACTACAGGAATATGTGCCTTTACAAGCCAAGTTGGATTCCAATAGTAGAAAAAAAGAGGATAACATGAGGAAGAAGAATAGCACAAAGGATTCAAAACATAGTTAAAGACTGATATTATACCAGAAGAGTGGGTAGCTTTAGAAGTGAATGATGACACAGCACAATGAGGACATTCAGGCTGTATATTAGAAAACTTGTGTTGGCAGAATGAAAAATCAGAACATATATTATTATGTATTAGAGTCATGAACAATTCTAGACCAGGGCAATAGTTGATCAGTGACAATGTGGGAAAATTTGTGGTGCAATGATATTTAAAATAGATTGCTCTGGAGAGAAAGGTATAGTAATCTAAATGGCAGTAGTAGGGAGCCTAAGATACATATTTCACTTTTAAAATGAAGATATTCATGTCAAAGAAACATATTGGAGGCTGAATCATGTGGATGTATGAGATGATAAAAAAAAGACAGATTGTAGTAAACAATGGCACTGATTTTCAAGGAGAAGGAAAATTAGAAGAGAACAAATTGGTTGAAAAAAGAGACTACAAGTCCTGCTACAGGCAGGTGATTTGAATAGCTTGAAGCACATCCACTAAAGATGCCCTACATGGAGCTGCAAACGAAGATTTCAGTTCTAGGGGCAAGTTGAGACATTTGTGTAGCCCTTCTAAAGATAGTTTGAACTGTGTAGAAGAGTTCATTGAGAGAAAAACAGAAATATCAAGGAACAAAGTGAAAGCAGAATCCCGAGGAACATCTATCCTTTGTAGTCAGAGAAGAGAACAAGAAAACAAAGGAGGTTTGTCAGGTGGCTCCAAAATAGACTAAACACCTGCTCTGTGTGTCAGAAGTTCAAGATCTTAACAATAGTATAAATAAATGCAACTATGTCTTCTAGCATGTTTCTTTTTGCAGGGTCACAAATGCCTTATTAATGTCACCCACAACATCCATTTATTATAGCTGTTTATTATTCATCTTGAAGTGACAGCCTTCCTAGCACTTGCTTAAACACTTAGGAAGACATAATTTGCTTTAACAGATGTGAGGGAAAAGGAGAGACAAGGTGTACAATCCAAGATTTAGGATCTGACTTTAAAGACCTGAAGTTCTTTTGTGTGACTTTGCTCTTTCTCCAAATAACTTTCTGGAAGAATCTTCATCCATACCTAATTGGAGTTGAAAGAATTTTCTTACACAAACTATGGGATTTTATTGATTTTTTACTTCAGATTTATAACTTTCTGGGAAAGATGTACAGATAAAGAGCAATCAGATTTTCCAGATGAGAATGGCATATAAGAATAACATGTGAACATGGTTGAATATGCAAGATACAAAATAATTCTCCATTCTACAGCCCAAGGACTTGTCCCTTACAAGGTGTTACTTCCACTTTTTCCTAATCTTCATCTTGATTTGTGTACTCAAAGTTAAAGGGATCAAGAGCTATCCCTACCTAGCCAATTACCTTTATGTTCCTCAGAACTCGGCTCTTCAGGGTCATCTCATTGCCAGCAGTAAGGGACTCAGGGTGAACCTGATAGACATGCAGACCTGCAGCCCCACCACAGGCCTACTGACACAGAACTTTGGAATAGGAACCCGAGAGTCTGTTTTTTAATGGCCCCTCCCATGATTCTGTCTTGGGATCCATTGATTATGCAAAATTCCCTACAATGTTCCCTGGCACAAAGGAAAAAACCCTCAATCCAAAACCTACTCATCATTTCACATCTCTTACAGATGAGAAAACTGATCTTTCTTCCTATCCTGCAACTATTTCTATGTAGATTTTGTCTTTGCTTTTTCAACAAAAAGGCCACAAAATGGTGGTCATTAAAACACATAAGGTTATATGAGAAATGCAAATTAAAATAACACTGAGATTCCATATCACTCCAGAAAGAAGGGCTATCATAAAAAAAAAATCATCCAGGGGCTGGGAGGATAGCTCAGAGGTCTAAGCACCTGCCTACCAAGCCCAAGGACCTGGTTTCTATCCTCTACCACATTCTATACCAATCTCGCCCCAGGCCTGCCCAGCTGGCCACCTATACTAGGTGTGGGTGCACACACCTGTAATTCCAGCACTAGGGAGGCTGAGGGAAAAGGATCACTACAAGTCTGAGCTGCATAGTGAGACCCTGTACCAACTGAATAAACAAATAAAAGATTATTTTTCTAAAATAAGAGAAACCCGTCCAGCAAGATAGCTCAGCAGACTAAGCACCTGCTTTGGCAAATGCAGGAACCAGGGTTTAATCCCAGGTCACCCATGCCACTCCTGCCCTGCCCCCTGGACATGCTGAACCAGTGACAGAGTCCAGGTATTGTGATGCACACCTGTAATCCCAGCCCTGAGTAGGCTGAAAAGAGGAGGATCACTACACATCCTGGCTACATAGTGAGGCCCTGTAACAAATACATAAAATGAAAAGGAAAGAAAGAAAAAAATAAATTAACTAATAACAAATGATGGAGAGGCTATTGGGGAAAAAGGAACCCTTCCCCACTATTTGCGGGAATGTGTAGACTGGTACAGTCCCTGTGGAAATCAGTGTGGAGACTCCTCAAAACACTAGGATTAGAAGTCTCATTCAATCCATCTATTCCTTGTCTGGGTATTTCTCCAGAAGAACTGAAAACATCATACCACAGCAATATATATGAACCCATGTTTACAGCAGCACAATTTGTCATGGCTAAATCTTAGAAACTATCCAAATGCTCATAACCTGAGGAATGATTAAGACAGATGTGGCATTTTTATACAATGGAGTATTTCTCAGCTGTAAAGAAAAATAAACTTCAGGTTTTATAGGTAAATGGATGCAACTAGAGGCTATACTCATAAGTGAAATGAATCAGACCCACATGTGTAAACATCATACTGTCTCCCTTACATATATAGATTTGAATGTCTTTTTTAAAGAAAATTAGTCAGGAAAATCTAGGGATTATTCTGGAAAGCCAGATGAGTTATTCTTACTTAGAGTCACAGACAATAATAGAATATGTCATTGGCAATGGTACATATAACTGTCATCCCAGCACCCTGGAAGGCAGAAACAGGAAAATTTCAACTCTGAGTCCAGACTTGGCAATTATGCAAGACCTAATTTCAAAATAAAAAATACAAAGTGCTGGGGATGTACCTCAGTAAGAAGCTCTTAAATTCAACCACCAGTAGCCAGTGCTGCCAGAGATGGAGGGAGAAAGGAAGAAAGAGAGGGGAGGAGGGAAGAAGAGATAGAAAGAGAGAGAGACAGAGACAGAGAGAGACAGAGAGAGAGACTACTAATTGGAAGCTGATATATGAAGTAGTGAGCACAAGAAGATAATCTATTATCCTGATTTAATTCTATGTCCCTTGGATAACGGAAGTTCTGATGTTTTGACCAAACACACCGTGAATCCAAAGCCTCATAAAATAAAAGCTTACACTTGGAACTGAGATTTCATGGACAGGGCAGCGCTCCTGCGAGGCTGCACATTGCTAGTGTAAGACCAAAGCTTCCGATGACCACTGACAGAGCAACTGAACCTTGAAACCCAGAAAAAACTCTGGTGAGGAAAAAGAGCTCATGACTCAGTTAGGTTTGAAGTGCTCTCATGAGACCAGATGTACCAACCAAAAATTAAATGACTAGTGTGCAAATCCGCTAGTCGGAGACTACATTCATTTTTCTTCTGAGTCTGACAGGAATTAATTTTCTTTTGGGTCTGAAAAGATAACTATAACCTAGGAAAGCATAAACAATGAAAGTATATATAACAATGAAAGTACAAACAACTTTAAGAAAACTGATAACATTAATCTAACCCATAATACACACAGTCTTTAATAGCTTAAGAGTAGATATGAAAATCCCTCTGTAATCATTTGAGTTTGGCAGACATGTCTACACACATCTTTTGCTTTTAAAGTTTGGGCAACTTCTAAAAAAAATTAGTAGAAATTTTATTGAAATATTTAGAAGAATTTGCTTAATTATATTCTGCATTTAAACAAGGAGATTGTGTTCATAAAGTATGTTTTATGAGCAGCATAAACAGCATTTGAATATTCAGCAAAATTTAAAACTTAAAAAGATTAAAATGTGAATATTATAAAGGTCCCAAGAGTAGTGTTTCCCCACATAAATGAAGTATTTGATTTTTAAAGGCCTACTGATGATATTCTTAATTTTTTTCTCTCATAGAAATTTTGCTTTTCAACATCTAATCGGACACCCTAAGAAAAGAGGAAATCTTTGATTTCTCCTCAACCCAGGTAAACGCAAAGCCAGATGCACATTTATACTGACTTACACTAAACCTGAAGGGAAAAGTTGTAATATTTTTCATCATCTACTTCAATTATTTTGAGTAAAGGTGAAGTAGATATTCAACATTTAAAAAAAAAATAATCATCTGTTACCAGCCACAGATTAAGAACAAAGAGGCATAAAACAGCCCTACCTTAAGATCTCAGCAAAGAGCAAGAAGACAAAAAGTGATTCAATGTACACAGCAATTCCAAGAAAATAATTTATCTCTCCAATAAAAGAAACACTAAATAAAATAAACACTCAAAAACCCATTGGGGTGGGGGGAAAGATATGTTTATGTATTGCTCTCCAACAAATAAAAGGGAATTTGGCATGTGATGCCTGTAACAAAGACTCAGTCACATCTCCTCAGTTCAGTGTTTACCTTTCAAGCAGCAGAGGGTCAGTGGGACACTGACTTTTCAGAGCATCATCACTTAAACTTGGTGGATTGGTTTGAGTTGATAATGACAGTGGCAAAAAGGAAAGCCCATTTGCAAAACTGCCATGGCAGAAAGAGCAAACCTTTTAGATAACAGTGCTGATCAATGTGTTAGCTAAGCCACAGAATATTCAATATTCCCACAAAAATGTCCCGCACAACAAAGGCTTGCAGAAAGATAGCATCTTGGACTCCGCCATAATGGGATCTGACAGGAGCCAGGCACTTTAGGCGGGCTCAATCAATGTTAATTGAAGCAGAAGAAATTCAAAGGCAGACAGGAGTCCTTGAGCTCCTGAAGAGGTGAGAGGGGGGCTTTGGGACCCTGCCTTTTTTCTCCTTTTCCCATTATCCCCTTCTATTTAATTACTAGCTGGTGCATTGTAATTTGATTTGCCATCAGGTGACTCTTCCCTGATATCACATGCTATTTGAGTCTTTCATTTAAAAGAAAATGACCTCTTGGCTTGTGGAGATGCCTGTTCCCAGAAGGAGCTCATGCTCAGGCATCTGGTTCTCAAGTTGATTAGATTCCTCTTTCTGTTCCAAACACAGCAGCAAATGAGGAGGACAAGAGAGAAGTCATTTATTTAGTCTTGAACAATACTACCGTATTTTCTCTGGTGCACTCTTATTTCTCCAGCTAACCAGCTCCAGAATTTTGAACTAGCTTAGGCTCCCCCAGAGGCACACCCTAAGATGGAAATTCATTGCAAACTACAGGTCCATGAGGCAATCCCAGGAAATGCTGGCTCAGAACTGAAAATATGACACAGGAAAGGCAAGGCACAGCACAAAATAGGTTCTCCAACTAGTTACTACCATGGACAACTGAGTGTCCCCTTTGAGGGGACCTCCAAGCCAGTAGGGGACAAGCTTCCTTTGGCTTAGCCAAGAGGGCATTTCTATCTCAACCCTCTTTCGTCTTGATTGAGGGCTAATTACAGGAGGATATGGGCATTAACAACCAACACTTAAAGCATGGAATGAAAAAAGCGTTAAAATGTGTAGTGCGCTTAAAATTGTGAGAAAGGTTATCAGAGGAAGCCCTCAGAAATATGGGCAAGGTACCAACCACAGCTGCTACTCCTGCTTGCACAGGCAAAAGTGCTTTGGATTCCAATGGTCTTTGAAAAACACAACCACCATCCTCTCGATGATCTGAGAGGGAAGGACTTGGGGAGAAGTTATTGTGGTCTGCCATCTGCAGGAGTCAGGACCTAGGATGAGAGTTGGTATCATTTTGCTCAAAAGTCTACTATTGCTCCTTTAGTGTGGTATTGTTTCATGAATCCATTACATGGCTTTTAGGCTGAACATTCACATCCATTAGGATGTCTCCTGCATATGATGCTCTGAAGCCTTAGGCTGTTCAACAGAAAGCAGAATTCAGCATAGAGTAGGCTCAATCTGAACCTCATCCAGAAGAGGCTTTTGTGATTTAAAAAAGTACTATATTTAAAAATAAGATCTTAACTTTTGATATTGATTTACACTTAGTATCCATTTCCTGAGAGCTTGGACAATAATTGTGAGAAATATGTAAAAGAGAACTATAATTACTAGTCCCAGACTACAAATAAGGACAATGAAGTGCCAAAGGTGAGGGGGGTAAAAGTTCCCAACCAGCAAAAACTAAACAGGACTGGGGCTCAGTCAGGACACAGTGAAGCATGGTGGGAGAGGCTCAGGCTGAGAGGAAGACAGATTCCGCTTCAGTCCCATGCTGCCTTTTATGCACCAGGAGGCCCAGCCCTAGGTTCTTATCCACTACAAGCCTCCACTTCTCCCTCAGGAATGGGGTCATGAGAATCTCCACTTTATGAGACCGCTGTAATGGTTAGGTGGGCCAAAGCTTTAATTTCTTTCCTGGTGCCCAGTATATAATGACTATACTATAATTAATATTTTCTGTAATTACTATCACCATTTTAGTCACTTTGAGGTAGAAAGTAGAAAATGTACCTTTTAATCTACGTGTACCAAAGTCATGAAGTAACCTCTGTGGGGCTCTATACTTCATACCTTGGCAATCAGAGCCAAAGTGTTGGAGCTGGCCACTCCGCAAAAGTGGATGGCCTTAGCTCTTGTCTGTGCTTCACGTTACGTCACTACAAAGCCTCAAGGGTAATGATGCTGAATGCTGGGTTTTCTCAAAAGTGCTTTCTACTGATCAGAGGCAGCCTAATCAGGTCTTCAGTGGACTAAAGTCTTCCTCATGG